>JARHVA010010360.1:0-100000 GCA_037957365.1 Torreya grandis | reverse complement strand
AAGTGTGTGTTGAATCAAGAGTAATATCATGAATAGAGTTGAGTTCTCAATTCCCCAAAAAGTGTCTCAAGAATGTAAAGTCTTTCCCTTTGGCTCTATCATCACCAACTATGTGAAGTTAACAAATCATGCATGTGCTAATCGATGTCTAGACTATGTGTTCAAATCCCTTTGAATAGGTGGGTCAAGAATACAAAGGTTAGCTAAACCTTTGGCTCATCATTGCCTCATGAAGTGAAGCAATGAAGTAATACTAATATAAAATAGATGTCATATGAGATGGCTCATGGAGCCCATGTATGTGATAGAAATCTGGCAATGTGGTGTGGATAGCCTGAATGTGTGCTGGAAGTTAGGCCACTCTTGGCCATTTGAAAAGATGGAGGTTAGGATTGTATGAAATCCTCTCCAAAATTGATGCAAAATGCTTATGTGAAATCCAAATTAAGAAATAAGGTACTCAAAAATCTAAACTTGTATGAAATTTCAACTCAAATATGATTCCAACCACTTATAGATGAAGTAAGGCATGCAATTGTTGAGAATGCCTAGAATAAAACTAAACTCAAAAAGAAAAGAAGATCAATGTGCTATGCAAATTTCCCCAAATCATTGATGTATAGAACATGGATTTTGATTTAGAATTTATGCCAACTACCTAATCTAAATTTAAAATGAGAACCATCATGGCATACATGATAACCCATTGTATCTAGAAACCTATACTGAAACTACAGAATTTGACTGATCTAGAAGTGCAAAAACTATCCCTAAACTAATTTTTTTCTTCTTTATAGAAACCCTAAGTGTTTTCCTAGCTGTATAGGAGTGAAAAAATGTGGAAACCCAAATTTTTGGTGCTACTATCCATTTTTGGTGTTGTTATTTGATGTGAAAATTAACTACTGATCTAAAACTATCACTATTTTTCTGCTCTAGTTTGACTGGTTTGACCTATGGATTCTATATTGAGAGGTCTATATGCTACTATCTCAACTATTAGGAAATTTATCTCTATGACAAAATATTATTTGATTCCCCCTCTTTTGAGGGTAGAAATGATGAACCTATAATGACTACCCTAAAAAAAAGAGTCCAAGTGTGTTAAACTATATAAATACATGATATATCTTTGATATTTGACAAGATATCTTTGGATATAGCAATGTTTGTAGCAAGATATTGTTAGATCAAAAATGGTATGCTTAGATATATATAACAATGTGAAAACATGTGCATGATATTGAACTAGACTGACAATGTTAGATATTAGTTATTAGTTGTTAGTTTATTAGTAACATTGGAGGGATGGAGCATGATGTCCATCATGACATCCATGGAGTAATATAAGTGCATGATTGGAATCATGGCATTACACATAGTGAGGACAAAATAAACAAATAAGTATATGAATCAAGAAGCAAGAAGTATACAAAGGTGGCCACGGGGCCACACAAATAAGGGACATGGACACATGTCACTTAAACTAGAAGACAAGCATATAAGGCATGTTAAAATGCCACATACACATACAAGTGGAAGAAATAAATTTGGCACAACGGCCACAAGAACATGAAAAATTAAAAAAAAAATGACATTGGAAAATGTCCTAAGTCACACACATGAATAGAGGCAAATGACATTGGTAGATGTCCTAAGGTACAAACATAAGACAAGCAAGAACTGGAAGTTGCAATCACATAATCCATACTAAGAAAGGAATGAAAGAAAGAGTAATAACTGGAAGATACAAACACATCTAACTAATCAAATAAAATATAAAATTATGCAAAACATGTGTAGTACAAGACTAGGTATATGCTAAGAAATACACAAGTGTTAGGTACTAGTGAAATGTTAATGTAGTAATATGTGTAATCTATTAAGTAATGTGCTTTAGTATGATAAGTTAGAGTGTGTAGTGTAGGAATGACATAACTTGGATGGTGTAGTCATGTAGAATATTCCCCCATTGGGTATGTATATCGGTGTGTGTCTCAAATATAAAATTAGAAATTCCCCCTTGATGGGTAGAGTGAAGCAATCAAAGAGCTAGATGTCATTGCACACACTCAGAAGAGATCAAGTGAAGCATGGTAATGTATATAAATTGACATACAATATCAAGCAATAGAAAATTAAGTCCTATTATGATAGTAGTAATGGAAACATGGATGATGCATTTAATCAAAAAAGTTTTTGGTGTTTTTTCAATTTTATGAATGTTTTTGTAATTTGAAGTGTTATATTATTTTTGTATTTTTGAAAATATTTGAACTATGGAGATCAATTAGGAGATAATATGTATAATCAATGATAGAAAGAAATTGATACTAACTAATGGGTCTCAGATGAGACTCCCTTTCATGGTGTCTTGTATCAAATAATGGGATCATGTTTGATCATGAGGCACTATGGAGTGTTTGAGATTATGTAGCTAAAATCTATGTATGTTGTAATTGATCTAAATTTTTTGAAGTGGAAACTAAATGTGGGGTCCCCTTATTACTCTAACAAGTGGATGCAATTGTTGGTATCTTAGGGACTCATATAAAAGTAGGATAAGAAGCTCTATGAATAGGTGTTCTTTATGTAGTTATATGAGACCACAATGTAACTACTCTAGGTGTGAACACTATAACTAGAAGCTATCTAGAATCTTGAAACTATGGGGGTGTATGAACCCTTTTTACTAGTGATGGATGCTTTAAATGTGTCTAGATCAAAAGTGGAAGCTATACTAAAATTGAAGGAGAAGCTAAAATCGGTGGGAGAAGTAGACCTGGTGACTAGAAGTTGGTAGATGGATCTGAAGTGGGGAGTGGTGACTCATTAGGAACTCCAACAACTATAATAAACTAATTTGTGTGAATGAATTTTATGTATTTGTGAAGTATATAAGGTATTACCTTGAGTTTTTGAATCCATGGTCTATCAAGTAATATGTCAAAAAATCCTACACTTGGAACTATAGTGAATGGTGTGGCCACATATGTAAGACTAACTTGTAATGGAAGTACTATCTCATCTAATGAACTCTATATATGCCCATTGAAACCAATAATAACTATGTTTTTTGAAGTTATATCTTAATATAAATAACCCAAATGCTATATAAGTGTGAAAGTGCACATGTTAAGATTAGAACCATTATTAATGAGTACATTGTGACAAGGCTAATTCTAAAAATGTGATCTGATAAATAATTCATTGTAACCTATATTATCGTCCACAATCTCATGATATAAAAAATATATCAAAGGCTTGGCTAGAAATCTAGACTCATACACCCCTATCATACCACTCAAAGGATGTGACTCAACTGAATGTGCTTGTTATGTATGGTGAACACCTGATGTGTCCCCCTTTCTCTTGTTTAGAATGCTATGGAAAGGGATTTGAAAATATTTTCAAAGATCTATCCTATGTTGGTTTTGACTTTGGAGGCTCAAATAAAATGTCCAAATCAAGTATATTATCATCTATCAAGTCATGTATCTTATGTCACAAACTAATTCATCTATTTGTGGTGTGGCATGGTGCCCTATGAAAATCTCAAAATACATGTTGATTATATCCTTGTGAAAGAGGATTTTCTAGATATACTTCCTAGATAGGAGGGAGAGTGATGATGTTACATTCTAAAAATTATTGTAAAACCCTAGCTAGAGAAACTAGTAGATTGGTAAATGCATGATGAGGATGTGTTGATAAAACCACATGCTGAGGGGACTCTAAAGCCACATTGACTATTGGTTAATTTTAGTTCTTGTTATCATTGATTTTAACCTTGTATGGGAATTTGATATTACTCTTGTTGGTTATGTCTGAGATACTTGAATATTTAAGTTTTCTTATTGAAATTAGCTTGACTTCTCTTCCCTTGAGTGTATGACATAATTTAGTGAAGAAAGAGAATCTTTTGAACATAATAGATTCATGCAATACTGGTAGAAGGCTCTATTTGAAGATGTCTTATAGCTCTTGATTAACCATGGGGCTAGTTAGTTTAGCTAGAATAGTCTTTTATCTAAGAACATAATCTGTGAGAGGCTCATTTGACCTTTGATTTTTGCTTTGCAATCTATACGTATGAAACCTTATCACCAATGTTGATACTAAAATCTACTCGGAACATGTCTACTAAAAGATTGAAGGCTGTGACTGACTAATTTGGTAGAATATAAAACCATTGTAAAGCATAATCCTTTAGGTTTCATGGAAATTTTTTGGTAAGTATCCAATCATTAGGTACATAATCCAAACATGTTGCATGAAAATCTCTCAAATGTGTTTTTGGATCACCCTTACCATCATAAAGAGTAAGCTTGGGTTGAACAAAACATTGTGGCAAGGGTGTAGAAACAATATGATGTGCTAATGGTGTATGCAGAAGAGAAAAAAATCCAAAGCTTACGTAGGTCTAGTGGGACCTTGCTAAAGATGTTACACATTAGATTGGAGAGATAGGATCTCTTGCACAAGGTCTGCCACATCAGGAGATAGGGATGTACTAGCCATAATTGGTGGCATAGAAGAAGGTTGTGTTACTATAGGGGGTGGTTGAGACATAGTTGCCCTCATAGTGTCATTTTTAAATGGCTGCTCTATGGTTTGAGAAGATTACCCATTGGTTACTTTTTGTTGTTCTTCTTGAAAATTTTTAATCATGTCATCTTGTATATCTGTATGTTTGGTTAAGAGTTATTAAAGTTTTCTTTTATTAGTTTCATCAAAACTAGTATATTGAACCATTGGTAAAGAAGGAAAATAATTTGAAATGTTTTTAAATGTTTTATAATATGTTTTAATAAGCAATGTGCTAGAAATGGAAAGTACTAAATATAAGAAATGCAAAGTCCAAAAAAGGTGAATTAGAATTTGTGCAAAAAGGGTACTGAGCTACCAAACATGTAAGGTGATACCTCAACAAGCAAAAAGGAGCTAGTATATGCAACTAGGTATTTTTTTAAAAAAATTATTTGCAAAATACTATGAAATTTTAAATTTGAAATTGATTTTTTGAGTTAGATTTGGAACTAAAATTTTATAAAATGATGTAAAAACACTAGAAAATAACTAGGAGTTTAGTTGATGCAACTAGGGTTTTGAATGATTTTTTTTCAAAATTAATGTTATAATTTGAAAAATTTAGAGAAATTTGTAGAATTTTTCTTGAAAAAATTAGGAAAAATCTAAAAATATTTCTAAATTTAGTAATATATTTTTCCTAGTGGTTTGAAGGTATTTGTATGAAAATAGGACCTAGTATGTGCAGACTAGGGTTTGGGTGAATTTATTGAAAATAGTTCAATTAATTTGTAGTTTTATAATTTTTAAATTCAAGAAAAATTAGTAAAATATTACAAAAAATTATAAATAATTAGCCCTAGGGGTTCTAGGGTTTTTATGCAAAAATTTGAAGTAAGTTGTGTTTACCAAATGTTTCTTTATTTTTAAAAATTGGAGTTATATTCCTAAATAATAAAAGGGTTGATACATTTAAATCATTAAATAGATATACTTTAATTATCTTGTTGATTTGTGTAAATAGATTTCATTTTTTCCTTTTCTAAATATAGTAGGAAGTGAGAGAGATTAGAACTTAGCTTATTCTGGCTATCTAGACTGAGACAAGGTTTGGTACTAGAGGAACAATACTAAGAAATAGTAAAAAATAGGCCTCTATACTTTTTTTTATTGATTTTATGGGAGTGATAAAAATAAGACACCCTACTATTTGGCACTATAGTCCTATTTCGACACTATTGTCCTAAGGCTAAGATTTTTTTAGGTTTTATTTGAAATACTTGTGTTACCCTATCACTAAAATTTTAGGGTCTAAAACCTTGCATATATCATTGTGTTCTTGTTTTAATATTCATAACCCTTAAGAGATCCTAGTTCTTAAACTTGAATGGAAACTTGGAAAAGAGAGAGAAAGGGTTAGTGTGTAAAGGATACATTAGATGCACTTCACACCCCATGTGTGGGCACACTGCCTACATACCAATACTTTGAAGAGCAATCAAGCTAATGTATTTATCCCATTGAAGTGATTTGTGTAATTTGTGTATGATAAATGCAACTAGAATGTAAAATTAGATGTGATTTAGCTGACTAGGAACTGGTTCAATGACTTGAGTAGGATTTGAATAATATTGGAAGGTTGTATGCAAAAAATAGGGAAGAGTTCTTGAGTGTACTTGATTGTATTCTTAAATCTCTCTTGAAAATGAGTAAAAACCCTTCTAAATGTAATTAGAATGGCATTTTATAGGGAAACTAATGATCATGGGTTAAATTAATTCATGTGAGGTCGACAAGGAAAGTATAAGGAACTAGAAGAATCTAATTGTTGGAGGCAAAAGTGAACTTGGATAATAGCACCAAAAATAGGACACCCTAGGCTCAAGTTCTCCTATCCTATTTGAGTGTTGTTTTCCAAAGGGAAAAGGACCTAAGGGGATGGATTTGGGCTTAGAAGGGTTGCATGGGTCTGAAAGGGCTAAGTCTGGAAAGCTTTGGATGACTGGGAATTAGAGAAAGAAGTAGCTTAGAAGAATTGTGTGATCCAAAGGAGGACCTATAGATTAGGTGTCTTAGCCATATTAAAGTTATACAATTTCACTTTTTACATGACTACATTCATCTTCCAATTTACTCTTCCTTACCCTTTGTACACTCCCTATAGATTTCTCAAAAATTGTAACTATAATGGGCAAATCACTAATCATAAGATTAGGTCTTTTTTAGGCCCTTGAATACATGTCTATTGCCCATTATGGGAGGACTATTTGGGCTGGGTCCATGGATTGAGTGATTGAGGATGTAGTCTCACTTGTTATCTCACTTGATGTTTGCTTCAAATTTTCCTCAAGGGGATTAGGGAGTGAAGACCATATGATCTTGGACCAGTCCACTCCACCATATTATAGTAGTGATGGACTATGTATACTATCTTCCTCTTCTTCTCAGCCTTATGAGTGGTTATCACCATTGTCTCTTGAGAAGGCCTAGGATGGAGAACTACTATGCTTAACTATGTAGATGTAACATGTAATTGGGGAGTGGCTACTACTCCCTTCACTTTATTTATGGATTTTCTCTTGGTTTTTATGGGTTATGTGGCATTAATGAAAGGGATTGTAGTAGGAATAGTAAGAGTGGATGTGGGAGGATAATTTAGATGAATAAAAATTCTAGAATTAGGGGTTGTAAGGGTAAACTATGAATACTCTACCTTTGGTACTAATAGATTTGGCTGAGTAATAGGCTAAATAGATTCAACCTCCACCTTGGGAACCGAGAAAGGATGGGGATAGGAGTGATGAATGTAGTAGAAATAAATCAACTAATAAAAGAATAGAAACATGGGAAATAATAAGAGATATAAAATTGAGAGGGTGTTGGATCACCTAATGTTTACTGATGCAATGGTGCATTTTCCTTTGATTCTTGGAGGTTCAAGAATTTTTATCTTTGTAATTATTCCTCCTCATTCAAAATATACTCTCTAATTACCTCCTTTGTATTTATCTCCACCGAAGGTCCCTCCATGGTTGGGCTTTATAGAAGGGAATGAGACCTTAGTTTCCTTGTATAGCAAAGTGTGGTATTTGGATCTATAGAACAAGTTGAATGTATGGTTGAGGTAACTATAACATGAATCTCTAGAGGTGATGAAACATAACCTTAGGTAGGGCCCTTAGAATTTGAGGAATCTAAGTATATGAGCTCATCTTATTTTCCCCCCAGTGAGGTATCTGGAACCCCTAGTTCCTTCTTCAATTCTTTAAGTGATACAAGGGGTGTCTGAGAATATTTCCCTTATTTACCTTGTTATCTTGATGGCTGAGAAAGATTTCTAGTTCAAAAATAATGTGTCCCATCCTTTAGCTCAAGGGAGTCTAGTTCATACCTCCTTTATGGAAAGGGAAGGCTCCCCTTGAATGAGCTTTAGAAGGTTCTCCTTCATCTTGACCAATCATGCCTAGTCTAATACTTGATCATCATTCTAAGTATTAAAGAATAAGAAGTCATGATCATAGGATTCATGTTGACATTGAATGCCTAACACCTTAATGTGGTTTTGTATTTGTCCATGATGATCCTAATCCATGTGTGATAATGAAGCCAAGGAGTAATATTCTCTATATCTTCCATTCTCATAGAATTACTTCTATTGGTATAGCACATTATTCTAATCATTAAGTGTGAGCCATGAAGTTAAACTTTTTCTTCTTCTTGTTCCTATCCTCATTTATGCATGACATAGCTGATAGGATATTTCTTTCTCTATCACCTTGTCCAAGACATACTTGGGGAACCATAGGGGTGTAACCTAATGGCCAATTTTCATGATGACTATGTAGTCAAGGTATAACCAGTAGTCTCCCCTAATTAGTAATGTATCCATGATACTCTTTAATATCTTGGGAAAAAGGGATTCATGTATGAACCTCCATACTTATTGGTAAACATCCTTAATAATTAACACAATATGGTAAGTATATGCATATATGTGCATAAAGGAGTAAGATTCACATATCCTATTTTTCATATAGTCTAGAGGGGGATCCATAGTGATATTTTATGGATATAGACCATCTATAGGCTACATAAAGTAAGTAAGATATCATGTAAAAATGGCCTCCTAGAGGCCTCTTATATTTATGCAAAATATGCTCTTATAACCTTACTCCAATCACTTATCTTAGAGCAAAGGTCAATTCTAAAGTCCTTAAAAAATCCAATAATAGGATCCATTCTAGTTGGATGAGTTATATGGTATGGTATCCAAATATCCTATTTAATTGGTCAATCACAATTTAAATTCCCATTCTTAAATTCATTGTTGGGGTGGGTTTCTTGTCTCTTCAAGGAGCACCGAACTACTAAGCACCTTCTTGACAGAATTCTATTTCTTCCAAGCCACTACTCTATGTAGATCATAGGTGGTATATAAGATGGGAAGAAAGAGGTACCTTTGAATTGTATCACAAGAGATGTATGATGCATTCATATTGTGTTTGAGGTGTTGTAGGTACAATCCTCATGATATATTCCCTATGAAGAACAAGTCTCATAGAAGGTCCATATAGGGTATGACTTCTAGATTTGTAGCTAAGAAGTGTATCCTTTATCTCTTGATTAGGAGGAGGTCTATATCCAATTAGCATTGGATTGGAGTTAAGTTATCTTCATGTGTGTGTGTGTGTTTTAACCTTATGTATGACATACCATAGTGTGGAGTAGTTGTTATAGTCATTTTTGAATACAATAAGTTTAAAGAGTGTGTCTATGTACTTAGTAGAATCCTTGATGGAGAAACTTGAAGGAGGGATATTTACCTCAAATTCCATATATGAGGATGCCATTGTTATATAATTAAGTTGGTACTATTTTTTAATTCAATCACTCATCTCTCCTAATTATGTTGTTAAGTCAAAGGCACTAGTGTCTAGGGATCTATTGTAGGAGAGTAAGTGAATTCATAAATTAGCTTGATATTAAATGGGAATGTCATTATTTGAACTACTTTGATATATCTTTGAAATTGATTTTTAGTTTGTTCACCATTATTATTCAAGTCTATAACTTTTATTTATTTGTTTAATTTGAACTTGGGTACCTCATTTAGTGGGTATGCCATGTAGGAACTGTTGACATCTAGTAGGAGTGCCACATAATTTCCCTTTTTCAAGTGTCATTTAATTGTTTCTTTAGCTTTAGTTCATCAAGTAATGAATATTTTGATAGTTGGAAGTCAAGAGTCAAGGTATAACACTATTTGTGAGCATCCTGAACAAAATTTTTGAACACTTCTATCGAATACCTAACTGTCAGAACATTTCCATTGAGAAAAATCACCAAATACCTAAATGTTTTAGGAAACTTTATAGAATAAAAATTTAAAACACTTTCATCAAACACCTAATTTTCAAAACTCTTCCAAAAAACAAATTTTTTGAAGAAATAAATATGTCAGAGGAACTTGCCAAGAAAAACTGCCAAAGAAATCTTTTCAAAGACCCATATAAATTGAAGTGTAAATAACGAGACTTAATTCCCAAAGAATAGTGCCAAAGAGTAATTCCTAAATAGTTATAATACCTAGTGAAAATGGATTTGGATCCCATACCCTAAATTCTTGAGTAATCTATTATAAATAAATCTTTTGAAGGATAATGTTGAAGAACTAAATTACTACATGATATGTAGAATGTGGAATGTCAAAGACCAAAATGCATTGGATGGATTCATCAAGTAGAATTTTTGAAGAGACTCACCAAATAAAATAATTGAATACTAGAACCTATTGGATGGATTCGGTGAACAAAATTTCTAAGCAAAATCACTAAATAAAATTATCAAAGGTATTTTTACACTAAGAAGTTATACCGAAGTATCACTAAATAAGATGAGCCCAAACCTACATATACATAAATTTCAAAGATCATTAGTAAGCTAGTCCGAAAAGGTGAAAGGTAAATATATTCATAGGCTTGCCAAATAATAAAGTTAGTGCAATTTATGAGGCCTTTCCTTTTAAAGGAATTTTTGAAATAGGGATAGAGATTGATTTCAAAAGATATCAGGTTCCTATTTTGATAAAATAAGAATGGGGATATGTTGGGTATAATAAATGGTGACTCATAGGAGAAATACTCCTGAGTATTTGAGAATCCAAAACTTTTGGTTAACAACAGTTAGATCAAACATGAACTATCACATAAGATAATCAAATCAAATATACAAAAGAAACTCCCATCAACCACATACAATATACTTGCCTTCTCAGTTACCTTGGATCTCTGTGTGTGGGGGAGTGATTTCCTTTTATACTTGTTATGATAACTTAGTAGAGAAGTGGGCTAATTATAGTCTTAACTCTAGTTTTTGAAAAAATATTTAAAATTTAGGGAAGATTTGGTATTGCTCTACTACCAGAGAGGCATATATATCCTTGATAGAGGTACCATGGGTTCCTTCTCTTTCCTTCTCCTATATTCTTTCATGATGCATGGTACATTGTCCTTATCTCATCATTTTAATCTCTTTGATCGCCTTTGGATTTTTCCTTTTAGTCTTTTTGTCTCATTCTTTTAAGGATTCTTTGATCCTTGATATATTTTATTTTGAAGAACATGCTTAGGAGAGGTAGAGGAAAAACCACAATGAACTAGTATCTATCAAAACACAAGTTTATTAGACTTTTCCTATCAATTTTACCCATATAAATGGTTATTTCCTCAAACAAGTATTAATATGATAAGTGCATATGATCTCAAGATAGTGAAAATACTGTATAAAATTCATATGTATTAATGAGAGTAGCCTCTACTTATCTGATTAAAGTATTTAGTGTTATCTTGTTCATGATCCATCTTCTTATTATGCACCTAAGTTTTAAAAATTTAAAATGCATGGGTGTAATATTTTTTAAATAAACAAATTGATGTACCTATTATTAGTGCAGTTTCCCACAATTTGATCTTTAAGCTTATGAAATTCTTAAAGGAAACCTCATCAAAAGTTGGATACTTTATTTTGAGCATACTAATATAAATCAATCAGAATGGCATAGGACAAATGGAAATGTCTAATCTAGAAACAAGGAAACTATTCTTTAAAATAGATTACTAGAAACTAGGAAAGCTAATCCAGGAAATAGGGAAACTATTATATGAAAGCCATAAAATATATTCTAATAAAATAGTAAATCTACCCTAATCTTAATCTTACCATAAATTTTTTTGTTATTCAAGAACATTTATAGATGATACAACCATAGAGTAATGTTTCAAAAACTATCCATTAACTAGACTATCATCTCATTGCCTTGGAAGTCTCTCAGATGTAAATCATTATTACCCATGATCTCTAAAATTTGATAGGGACTAATCCATAGTGGGGGTAAACTTGTCATGTTGTCCTTTATTTTTGTGGGATTTGTCCCATATAAGCACCAGGTTAGATATTCTAAATGATTTAAATTTTGCTCTCTTTTCAAACGATATTTTCACTATATCTTGATGTTTATATAAATTATGTAAGGCCTCAATCCTTGAGTCTTCCATTTCTATTATGCCCACCAATAAAGACTCTGCCTTCTCACTTGGTTCCATGTATTCCTACATAAACAAATATGTTGGAAACTCAAGCATAATTGGGAAAATAGGTTATCTTCCATAGACTAGTAAGTAAGGTGAGGCTTTAAGTGTTTGTTTATATCTCATTCAGTTAGCCCATAGTGCATACGTTAGTAAATTATACTAGTCTCTAGGTTTGTCTGCTATAAATTTCTTAATTTCATTAATCAAGTTCTTTTTTGTTAATTCATCCAACCAAAATCACAAGATGTGATAATATTTCTAGATGAAAATATCACAATTAGATTTGGTACTCTTGTCTGTCTAGTCTATGACAATGGTCCAGCATTCCAATTAGTTGAATTTATTAAATGGGCCCATGGAAATCAAATCACCATCAGGTCATCATCCAACCCATTTATTTATGGGTAATGGTTGGATGATGACATGATGGTGATTTGATTTCCATGGGCCCATTCAATAAATTCAAAAAATTGGAATGTTGGGCCATTGTCATAGACTAGACAGACAAGAGTACCAAATCTAATTGTGATATTTTCGTCTAGAAATATTATCACATCTTGTGATTTTGATTATTTTGTAGCTAAAAATTCATCCATCATGTACAATAATCTATAGTAGTGAGTAAAACATTATGACCTATTAAATAATTGGGATTAATGACCCTAATGAAGTTTAAGCCCCATGGGGTAAATGACCTTCCTTCCATCACAAGTTGTAGAGCATGGCTGCATGTAATTCCCTATTTTATAGGAATTAACACTCATGACACATTTATACATGAGTATGTACATATTTGAATAATTTTGTCTAGTAATAACTCATTTTGAGGATCCTAAAGGTAGTGGTGTTTTTGGAGGGATGGCCACTACCTATTTTTGGGGAATTGTTTTTCAAATTTATTGAGCCTCTTCTTGTGATATTCATCTCAAGTAGATGCCTTCATAATTATTTCTATATATTATTCATTTTATGGTCATGTAATGAGACACTTTGAGTCTTAAATATCTCTTATGTTCTCTTCTAAGATTAGTAGATTAAGTACCTATGAGCAAATATTAAATAATGTCAATATGCCAGTCCCCTTTAGATACTTGTTTTCCACAAACTTTTTCAGTATTGATTCATGGGTTAAGCTTAGTCATGAGCTGAATGATGCATTGAAATCTAATGATCTTAGCATGATTGTTCTCCATGTTTTTTCCTATAAATTGTTTATCCATTTCCTCTGCATTCTCCTAATTCATTTTGTGATAAAGTAAGCTTGATAGTAGGATCTAGTATAATGACAATTGTCATGTTCCTCAAGATGTGATGTCAAAATATATTCACCGCTTTAACAAAGGGAAAGATTTGTTCATATATCATGGAATACCTGGGTTTTATTTTTTTCAAGTCTATACTCATGAACATGATATGATGCTTGCTTTTTTCTTTCTTTTGGGCGAGCATAATATTGATAGTGTGTTCTGAGGTGAATTAATACAAGAAGTCATCTTTGGTGAAATATAGACTTATCAGTAAAGGGGTCTATAATATTGCATCTTTAATGTCTTGAAAAAACTTTCAAGCCTCTATTGTCCATTCCACTTTTGCATCCTACTTGAGCATTACATGTAGAGGTCTAACTATTTTTGCAAAGCTTGATATAAAATTTCTCATGAAGTTTATCTTCCTAAAAAAATATTTGAGTTATTTATTGATATTTGGGAAAGAAATCTTTGATATTCCTTGAATTCTATTTGGTTCAATCATAATCCCATCCTTGGTGATTATATGACCTAGGTTCTTGCCTTCTATAACATGAAATATACTCTTATTAGGGTTCAACAAAATGCCAAACATCTTAGACCTTTCAAAGATTGATCATAGGTGTCATATGTGATCAGTCCTTATTTTTGGTGAGGTCATCCAAGTAAATAATTATACTTTACGTATCAGTCTATGGAAAGTATGGTCCATAGCTCATTAAAATGTGGCACTTGAATTAATTAAGCCAAATGGCATCCTCTTATACACATAAGTACCCCACTCCATGGTGAATGTTGTCTTCATTCTATCTTCTAATTTTACCAGTACCTAGTTATACCCTAAAAATGAAAGAATTATAAAAATATTTTAACCAAGATCTCTCCAATGGCTCATTACTACAACCATTGATGCTTCAACATATACTTAGAAGAAACCCATTGAAAATAAGAAAATTGTTATACAATAATGAGATATGGAAATGATAATTAAAAACATAAAGAAGCAAGCATGAGTAATAAGATACTCTAACACCCCCCCTCAAGTGAAGATAGGGGATAAAAATAGAAGATGTGATGTGAAGTCATGTGTCCCTATAGATGCGAATCCATCATACTAGAGTATATGGATGTTGAGTAACTATAACCACCAAGTCAAATTAGGAATGGTGATGAATATGGGGATCATTGAATATAAATAATTCACTCTAAAGTAATAGGTAGAATGATGAACCCAATAAAGCATCTCTTGAACAACTTCTAATAAGATATTGAGAAGTGAGCATAAAGACTGGTAGGGTTGTCACATTGGTGTCACTAGTGGGGATACCACATTGGTATTACTATAAGAATCACCAAAAAGGCCATGGAGTCAAGTAACAATCCTCATATGGGTTCTTATAAATAAAGTGCCTGAATAAGATACCCATGTATAAAGGAGTAGTCTAGAAAATACTCAAAAGTGAAAAATACAAAGAACTCTCATAAAATGGAGAATAAGAGCAAGGAATGCTCAACATTAAGAAGTAGAATGTATATCACACCCCCCATACTATTGACTAGGTGGAGTGGAGATAAAAGGTTTGCATGAGTGGTCTGAAACCACTACTTGAACACCATACATCAAAATAACTCCATGTCATGCTAAAAGAGACTATCAAACTATTTAAAAAAGATAAGTGACATTAGGATTCACCAAAATAGCTATAATATAAGATATGGGATACTATCAATTGTTAAAAAAAGTGTCATCAAAAATAAAAAAATTATCTCAAATATGATGGTCCATGGTGGTGATGCAAGAGATAAGCAACTAAATATGTGAAAAGGTGCCTAGAATAGAGCACACAAATTCATGAAGGTAGATAAGGTTGAATCAAAAAATCTCCCATTTCACTTTATAAATCAATGAAAGTAAAATATAACCCATACACAAAAATTACTAGATGGAAACAAGGAGGACACTAGGATTCACCAAAATAGTTCCAAACAAAGAAACTATCAACCAATCAAATAACCCATCAAGAGAGATGATCCAAAAATAAGGGAGTGAAAAGGATGTCTCCATAAAAGAAGGCAAGACACTAAGAAAGGGGGCTTAAGAAGACATGACATAAATACCAGTGTGTCAAAGTAATAGTTCATGTCATGGGATGATAGAAGAGAGTGTCAAATGGTGAAAAGAGCCATGATGTATGCAAACACACCAAGAAAATATCAGTATCCAAAAACAACGTGTAAAGCACAAGAAAAAAGATGTGAGTCTCAACTAAAAATGCATTCAAGATAGTGCATGTGCAAAGTAAAATACAAGGCCCATAGCATAGTAAAACTTGTATTAGTGACAATATACACTTAAGAATAATATGTCAAACTCATGGGAAAATGTGTCCATGAGTGTAACAAATGATGACAATGCAATCGAGAAGAAGCAAGAATAAAGTTTATGTTGATTGTGAGAGGGTTTGACCTCTTACTAGACTGAACTTCACCCTCTGATCTTTGACAAATAAGAGAGATAAGGTATGTGTAAAAATAAATATTTCATAAATAAATGATTAAATCATAGCAAATGTGTCACCAATAAAATGTCACCATAAACCATAAGCATATTGCAATGTATCCAATGCTAAGAGGCCCCTCAGAATGTGACACTTTATATCATAGTGAATTTTACAATGTAAATAGGTCCAATGCATGGGAAATTGAAAAACATGAAATTTTTACAAAAATGGTACTTGATTTTGAGTTATCAATCAAAAGTTATTAACTAATTACATTCTCATCAATAAGACCTAGTAATAAAAAATCACATTAAAAAGTTAAAAAAAAGTATTATGGCTAAGGTGGACCTAGCCTTCCAACTACTCACTAGAATTGGAATGGAACTAGGAATCTCCTCATGCCAAAAAAAGTAAAAAAATCCATCCAATGACATCTATGCATGGGTGAGTGAACTACACTTTCTCTTTAAGGAAAAAATATAGTTAATACAAATAATGAATAAACTAATGTTTTTAAATGAAAAAAAATGGGTTACAATTTGAAATAGCTTAGGAATAATGCAAATAAAAGTTGAATTTTTTATTTTCACATGTAAATGAAGAATGGCTCCAATAAAGCACTACCCAAGTTCTAACTTTCAACACACTAGGCCTACAACCAAAACTTTGTCCAACCTAGATCAAATAATGCCCATAGCTATCTTCCAATGCTTGGAAGGTGAGACACAGACCAAGAATGCCATATCTAGTCAATGCCTTACAAGGTCCAAATAAAAAGAGATGCACAACACTCTTCCAAAAATATTATGCAGGTCTAAAATATAAATTTCTAGTGCCACTTTTGGAAAACTCTTCATAAATACCCAACTCCATATAGACCTAAGATTCTAGTAATTTAAACATAGCCTTGGTATTCTAACATAGATGTATATTTAAGAATCTAGTGTCATTCACTACCTCCAAATGATATCTAAAATTCATGAGGTAGATAA
Source organism: Torreya grandis (assembly GCA_037957365.1). Taxonomy (NCBI): domain Eukaryota; kingdom Viridiplantae; phylum Streptophyta; class Pinopsida; order Cupressales; family Taxaceae; genus Torreya; species Torreya grandis. Next base: position 83,141 of record JARHVA010010360.1, on the reverse strand, counting down.
GAAAATTCCAACACACTTTCTCTCCTTATATAAAGACCTTTGATATTCCACATAACATCCAAGCAGATAAGGAAAAGGTAATATAATGTAGATCTTAAAAAATGCATTCCTTAAAGGATAAAAATATCTTCAAGAAATATCATGATGTCAAAGGAGATGGGAAGAGTGATGCCTCCACACACCTCTAAGAGTCTTTATATAAAACCAATGCTCCAAATAGTAGGCCAAAAACACGTAGTCCTCACACAAACCCTAAAACATTGCCAAGGAAAAACCAATTTTACTAATTCTAATGCCACCATCCAATCACCACCAATCTCTATTAATATTCCACATCTAATCACCTTCAGGTCTCTATTATGCCAATCTTGTGTCAATTATATAAAATAAAATAAGGCACCTTAACAAAGTTCCATGTTCTATCGAGGTTGTAGGAGGAAATAGAGTTGGATGGATGGAAGATCAGTGGTAGATGGTAGATGTAGGCCAAGTGAGAGGATGAGAGGCACAAAGATCTAAGCAAGCCTCTACAAGACATGGCTATGTCAACATCATCAAAGGATAAATACCATAGATTTAAAATATCATCATAATGTGTTCCAAGGGGATATGGATATATTGAATACCATTGGTACATTATCATCGATCCAACAAATAAGAAAGAGCCATCATGCATGGAAAATTTTGAGGAAGCCATGAATATGTAGTTTCAATAGCTAAATCTAATATTATTAATAGAATCTACATGGTTAAAAATCACTCAAATACATTATCTTTCTTCAGCAAGCCTAGTACTAGTGGCAAATTAAAGGATATCTATGGAAAATGTCAACTAGGTTCACCCAAATCCATTGATGTCAGCTCCTTCAAAATCACTAGAAGATTCTTCTTGATGCTAGACTATAGCTATACAACTGTCATCAAGGCTATTTGAATTAAAAAATGCCAAGTGATAAGGGGTCAAGCTCTGAATTAAAAGCAAAAAATGATTGAATAATAACTTTATAATAGTTAATTGAGGTCAAAATAACTCTTCCAATAACCAAGTTAGAGGTCATTAGCTGAGTCATGGAGAAGAAACAATGGATAGTAGCTTAGGCCGAGTCTATAAAATTCCACAAATCTAAAGATTATGACCAAAGGAATTCAATAAATTATAACCTATAACTAAGGCTTAAATTATAATATACATTTAATTAAGATAGGCCAAACAACAATGCATAAATGCCTAGCCTCATAAAACTATTTGGGTGTGATAAACAACTAAATAAATAGAGGCTTAAAATAAGAGTTCAACCTAAAACTAAGGCTAATAAATATTTATCAATGACTATTGGATATTGTCTATGGTACCATGAAAGAGTTATAAAAACTCTTCATCTAAGATCTCTCCAATGGCTCATTACTATAACCATTGATGCTTCAACATATACTCAGAAGAAACCAATTAAAACCAAGACAATTATTATACAATAATGAGGTATGCAAATGATAATGATAAACATAAAGAAGTATGTATATTACAATGAATATCACTTGCTTATATTGGCAAGGCAAAATAATATTAAATCTAAACTAGGCAATATGGGACTAAATCCCACATTAGACAAAACTAGCAAGCATGAGTAAGAAGATACTATAATAGAAGCCCCATCCAAGAAAGACATGATTCCTTAACCACTCACTATTTGGATGAATTCATCCAAGGTAATAGATAATTATCTTTCTCAGAGGATTTTTTTAAGTGTTTGAAATCAATACAAATCCCTATCTCTCTACTTTTCTTTCTTATTGGGACTAAATTTTCCACCCAAGTAGAATATCTAATAATAAAACTATTTTTTCACTCAATAATTTCTCCATTTCCTTTTGAATAAGGGGTTCCAATATGGGGTTTACTATCCTTTGCCACTATTTGAATGGTTTGTGGTCTAACTTTAATTAAATTATATGGGTGTTGATCTTTGGTTTGAAAACCTTTAAGTCTTCTTATGTCCATGCAATCACATCTTTGTATTGAGTGAGAAACTCTTTATTTTACATCTTTCTTCTGGAGTACAAATGATATCAATGTTGACACAACATGGGTTACACTCATCTCCCATATTTTCCTTTCTAAATTTAGATTCATTTACTTTTAGTTGCCTTTGTTGTTGAGCTTGAGGATCAAAATAAAATGTATTTTCTAAGGAAACCATTCTTAGAGGGAGGTAATTTTCTTTTAGTTCAATAACTCCTTCCCCTAATTCCTCTTGGATAAGTAACTAATTTCCTTGTCATCAATGATTTGGGACTCAAATTTTCTTGAGTTAGTTAAGAACTAGACAATCTAGTAGTCATCATCAAATACTTATAAATTTTTCATGTTGTCTGGAATTTATGGACAAGGTACTAGCTCAATGGAAAATATTTGTACCTTAGACTCCTATAGGGGTGCCAAGTTGGTATCAAAAGTAGCTAATGAATTAGTAGTTTGTTTTTATTCTTTGGGATAACCATGATGTTAAAAGATTCAAATGACTCAATCAAATCCCATGGTCTATGTTTGTACCTTTTCAAATATGATAAATTGCATTGGTATTTGTTTCTAGCCTGATAGAGTACTAGCTTTGAATCACCATAAATAAATAGTTGTTTGACATTATTTTTTAGATCAAAATGCAATACTAATATTAGTCATTCATAGTATGATTTTTTATTAATGTAAGGGAACTAGAATTTGTATTTTTCTAGGTGTTTCTTACCTTATGGGTCCACCAATTCAATATCAACACCTAATCTTTGCTTGGATATTGCACCATCAAAGTGGAGGGCCACAACTGGCAAGGTCCCTAGACTTTTAGTTCTTATGCTTCATGATTTATAATGAAGGTATAAATCCTAAGGTTAAGAGATTTATAACTTACTTATTCATTCTTTGTATTGTATTTTATAATTAGGTGCTTCATTATTGACTCTCAATCAATTTGAATATGGTTTGGAATACCTCTTCATGGTAAATAAATGTGAGAGAAGTTTGTTTCTACATACCTATTCAATGTATTAGACCATTATATACTAAATAAGAGTCCATATACTTCCATAATATCTACTACTAGTATGTCAACCATCATTTGCAATCAGGGTTTAGATGTTATGTCAATCTACACATCATTTAACTCTCCTATTATAGGGACCACGATCTTATCTGATTGTGAAAGCATTCTATTAGATGGATTTGGGGTCAAACCCAACTTTTATAAAACTAATGTAGGCTTCATGTTGGTTGAAGCTTTAGAATCAACTATTTAATTATGGATGCTCTTTTCAAATGCTTAGATAGTTAATAGGAAAGGTAGGACTTTAGGTTTACTTTTGTAGATGACATTGGTGTGAGTAACCTTGTCATCTTGAAAGTTGATTTCCCTATGATAGACTTCCATAGGATCTCCTTTTATTCTATAATATGGGCTAATTCATGAAGATTATTTTTGGATATAATCTTCTTCATGTATTCAACAATGTTTTACCCCCCTTTCCCTTGCTCTTCTTTATTATGGAACTACTCATTCCCTTTAGGGGAGGTAGATTGTTGTTAGATCTTAGATTTGGTGAAGTATTAATGTTTTTTAAAGGATTATACATTATAAATGGTTACTTATTCATCAATTTATAATTTCCCTTTGGTATTAATGGAAATCCTACACTTCATCAAAGTTGTATTCTAGTTCATTTTTATCTTCTTCTAAGAACAAAGAGTCATGTGTTTCAAATACCATTATTGTGTTTGAAGAGAAAGCCTCTAGATGAAACTCTAGTGGACTATTCATCAAGTCTTACCTTACTATTTATCTTTGGATATATACAATATTGTATAAAACTCCACACATTCAAGTTAACCATGGTGTGATTTACTATGTTGATCTATAACAACTTGTTGGGATGTTGTTTTATATTGTTAGTAGGCCTATTGAAGGGCCTATTATATCTTTAAAACATAGGATACTAATTATTATTTTGGCTAGTCATGTTGCCCATATTTATTTGCATTGTCAATAAGTCATTGCTCTTTTTCTAGATAATTATTTATATGTAATCTAGGTATCCTTCTACAAGTGTACTAGTAGATGGCATTGAATGTTGATTTTATTAATGAGTATTCATATATATCTAGTTATTCATATAACCATAGCTCTAATTGGTCACTTGTTACATTAGAGGAGGCAATGCATATAATTGATTCTGATTAAAAGTATGGGCATTTTGATTGATGTGAGCTACTAGATTTAGAGATAGAAAAGTAACATTGGTATCCAAAGTGTTAGGTATTTGAGAGTTCAACTATCTATCCATTTTGATAGCCCCTTCATATGCTAAATCTAGAGTGGTGGTTATAGCTACTCTCCATAGAAACACCATAGTGATTGGGTCTAGAGTGTTTCTATACATATCTAATGCAAATGGTTTATATGGTGTGTACTCTAGGTTAAGCCAAGTGTACATCTTCTAGAATCTAGTGTTAAAATCCCAAATTGTCTCATTAGGTTCCCTTTTCATGATGGTAAAGTGTTGATACACTAGTATAGGGATAGTAACTTGTCCAAATTATGAAAGAAATGTTTCTTGACAGATAATATAAGAAGTGATAGAGTTATCTTGAAGGTTAAGGTACCAATAATAGGTAATATCCTATAATGTAAATGGGAAAAGTCTACATGAAACATCTTCATTAGTAACATTTATTAATTTGAATGTAACATTAAAAGACTTGATGCATTATTATATAATTATGCCTCCTACGGGGGATAAATAATATAAATATTTATCTGGGTTTTTGGGTAAATTATGCACATCTCTTTGGATAGTAATGGTAGAACCAACTAACCAAGGGTGTTTTTGGGCCATAGGAGGATTAATGGGATGGATATTCCTGATTGGTGATGGTGTTATATCCCTTGGTATATTGGGAACAATTGGTGAAGATCTAGGACTTTTATGTAATGATAAAGGTGAAACCAATAATTAGTTTAAGCCCTAGACCTAGTAACTCTTTGGGTGTCTCCAATGTAACTCAATGTAAGAGGTAATTTATTACTAGGGGAGGCACACAAGTGGCCCTCTTTCTAGTGCTAGCTTTTATTTCTATTGATATGAGTCTTATGTACCAATCAAAGTTTAAATGAGGTATCCTCTAATATTTTAGGATGTCAATAGATGTGAACTCCACTATAGGGAATGAGTTATAGGTATGGGTTACATAACCTTGTGGTAGAATAACAAGAAGAGTAGGAAGGTTGTTAATTAGGCTCACTTGTAGTGAAATGGAACCTAGTGGAGAAATCAAACCTAAATGGATTATATGAATTGGTGATACCTAATATAGAGTGGGTAGATCTCAGTAAAATAAAATTCAAATAGAGGAAAGGGTAGAGTAGAAAATAAGGTTATGTGATCTCAAAGTGTCACTTCTTAGGTTGGTTTCTTAGTGGATAAATCCTCTCAGAACTAATTTTTAATTATTTTAGCTATTATATACTTATAAGTAAACACAGTTATGAAGCCTAGGTGAGAATGATATCTAAATAAAATTTATACTCTCTACTAAATGTTTCTTCCTTTAGAATATCTCTTTCACACCCTTAATTATAAGGTTACAACTCAGACCATGAAGGCATCTAAGGTAGTTGTGGGACACATTTAGAAAACTATACCAATAGAATGAATTCATACACATTAAGAATAAGAACACAATATAAACCAATTGATTAACAAAATATACTAACTTTCAATAGAATTTACACATATACAACTATCATACATTGATTAAAACATTTATAATTTTTTTATAGATTTTGCACACTTCAATTACTATATTATATCAATAAAAAAACAAAATATTAATATCACACAAGTGGAAAGAGAAAACACCAATGCAATTACATGATAGTCAAAAATTGACTTCTTATATTGATCTAATATTATAACCCTTTGGAATGTGAAATTACGTTGATATATAAACTTGGGGAGTGGATGCCTCATCCTCCAAGTATATGTAAACTCATAGTTACATGTTACATTTAGAACCTTAATTCTAATCTTAGTCAAAAAATTGCATGTTTTTCATGATTATGTCTAATTACATTTATGTCAAAATTAGTTAGCCTATGAAATACAATAAAACATGTGCATGATTACTTCAGTTTAGGAAACTTTACATATTTATTCTAACTATAAGTTAACTATGAGTAAATTATGCTTGTATGCATACAAAATTGGACTTCTCAAGGTTGACCAAGTGGTTGCATGGTTGAAGAATTTTTTGGAGGCACTGAAGTGGATGCTTGGATTGAAATAAGAGTTAATGTGTTGCCATTATTATTCACTTCCAAATCATGATAGTACTTATTCCCAATGTCATATTGATATTGGATTATATCCATGTTAAAGAGTAGAGGTCTATATACCCTATTCACTTGCTCTAAGAGCCTTGCATGTTTATATTTGGTAGCCTTGAAGTTAGATCTAAATATATCAACTTTAGTAACCTTCTTTATATCAAAATTGAGCTCTACCTCTATGTCTTCTATGGTCTTCACTTGTTGTATTGTTTAAAATTCTCTTAGCTTGCAATAAGAGATGATCAAAATTGGCACTAAAAATAAGTCTTTCTATATATCCTTAGCCTGAGAAAGCTTTAGCTCATCCAAAATTTTCCAAGAGTGAGTCTCATGTTCTAAATACTTAGGCATTATTAACTCAACTACCATAACCCATTATCTAGCCTCTTGTGTTGAGGGCATTGATGGTCTCCAATGGTGACATCAAGTTTAAATGTGCATATGACTTACCAGATGTAAAAATAAAAAGGAATATAAGTTTATTCTAATCTATTTTCAAAGAATTCAATAATTTGGTGGCATTTACTATGTGGAGTGATATTTTTACCCTTATTTCCCTAATAGACTCAATGGTATCTAGATGTTGCATTTTGGACATCCATTTCAATTTGTGTTAGAACATGAATAGTTTGGTATTGTTCTCTTAGTTTGTCTAGTGTTTGTTTGAGCTCGCTTCATACCATTTCTATCCCCTCATGTATTTCTACTAGGACATCTTTATGTTTTTCCAAAAATGATTTGAATTCTTATATGAGATTGCCCTAATTTCTTATCTTTCCTCTTCATTAGGGTAAACATTTATTTTCTTTCTTCTAAAATGACTACTCTACTAGTGTCATCTTCTAGTTTATTCTTCTTTTCCCTATGTACACTCCCTGTAGATTTATCAGAATATATACTCATAGTGAGAAATTTATTAATTAAAAGATTAGGTCTTTCTAAGGCCACTTATTGCATGTCTATTTCCCATTACTAGAGGACTAGCTAGGTTGGGTCTATGAGTTGAGTGTCTGAGGTTGTAGTCTCACCCATTATCTCACCTAATGTCTACTTCAATGTTTCTCTAAGATGAAATCAAGGAGTGAAGGACATATGATCTTGGACCAATCTACTCCACCATATTGTGGTAGTGGATGGACTGTGTATATTGGCTTCCTCTTCTTCTCATCCTCCCAAGTGATTATCACCATTGTATCTAGAGAGTGACTGGGAGGGGAACTGATAGACTTAACTATATAGATACAACATGAAATTGAGGAGTGGTTACTACTCCCTTCACCTTATTTGTGGATTTTATTTTGGTTTTAATGGGGCATGGAGAATTAGTAGAAAGGATTGCAGTAAGAATAGTAAGAGTGGATGTGGGAAGAGCAATTAGAGGAATAACAATAATGGAAAAAGGGGTTGCAAGGGTAGAATAGGGATCTACTACCTTTGGTACTAACAAAGTTAGCTAAATAATAGGCTAAATAGGATCAACCTCCACCTTGGGAACCAAGAGAGGAGGGGGGTTAGGCGGGGTGAATGGAGTAGGAATAAATGAACTAATTATAGGAATAAAAACATGGGAAATAACATGATTGACAAAAAATGGAGAGGATGTTGGCTCACTTGGTGTCTGTTGATGTAATGGTGCCTTTCCCTTTGAGTCTTGGAGGCTCAAGACTTTTTCTCTTTGTAATATTTCCTCCTCAATATAAATATCCTCTCTAATTGCCTCTTTTGTAGTTAACTCCATTAAAGATCCTATGGATGGGATATGTGAAAGAGATTGAAACCTTGGCTTCCTTATATAATAGAGGATGGTCTTTATATCTATATAAAGAGGTTGTTGTGTGGTTGAGGTAACCACAATAGGATTCTCTAGAGGTGATGAAACACCACCTTTTTTACGGCCCTCATAATCTTAAGAATATAGATAGATGGGCTCACCTTGATTCCCCCCCATGAAGTATCTAGCACCCCTAGTTCCTTATTCACTTCCTTAATTATTAAAAGGGGTTTCTGAAAAGATTAACCTTATACCCTTATTGGATAAATAGGTTTACTAGTCCAAAAATCAGATGTGTCTTATCCTTTAGCTAGAGGGAGTCTAATTCATGCCTCCTTTATGGAAAGGGAAGGCTCCCCTTGAATGATATTTACAAGGTCCTCCTTTATCTAGACCAATTGTACCCTTTCCAATACTTGATTACCATTATAAGAATTGAGGAATAAAAAGTCATGATCATAGACCTTATTTTTATATTTAGTGCCTATCCCCTTAATGTGGTTTTACACTTGTCCATGGGGATCCTAGTCCCTAAGTAGTAGTGAAGCTAAGGATTAGTATTCTCTATATCTTCTATCCTCATAGAAGTGATTTATATCGATGGAGCATATTATTCCAATCATTAAGTGTGAGCCATGAAGATAGGCTTTCTTTTTCTTTTCTATATCTTCTTCTATACCCCACTATAGATGATAGGCTATATTAGTGCTTTGCCACTTTATCTGGGACATATTTGGGGAGCCATAGGGGTGTAACCTTATGGACAATTACTATGATGATTGTGTAGTCATGGTATAGCCAATAGTCTCCCCTAATCAATAGTGTTTCCATGATACTCTTTATTATCTTAGGAAAAGGGGACTCATGGATGGCCATCCATACCTATGGGTAAACATCCTCAACAATGTGCACAATATGGTGAGCGTACACATAGATGTGCATAAAGGATTAAGAGTTTCATATCTCATTATTTATATGGTTTGGAGGGGGGTTCCAAAGTGAGTTGTTGTGGATATATATCATTAATAGGACTATGTCAAGAAAGTAAGACATCATGTAAAAATGGGCTCCTAGAGGCTTATTCTCTTTATCCTGAATTTGATCTCATAACCTTATTCCAATCACTTCTCTTAGAGCAAACATAAATTATCATGTCCTTAACAAATATAGTAATAGGACCCATTCTAGTCTGAGGGATTCAATGATAGGTTATCCAAATAACCTATTCAATTGGGCCATCCCAATTCAAATTCCCATTTTGAACTTCATTATTAGGTTAGGTTACTTATCTTATAAGTTGAATTTCACTCTAGGGAGAATCCAATTGCTAAGCACATTCTTGATAGACTTATATTTCTTCTACACCACTACTCTATGTGGATCATAGGTCAAATATAGGATATGAAGAGAGAGGTACCTTTTAAATGAATTTCCAAAGATGCATGTTATAAAAGTCTTATGTTTGAGGTGATATAGGTACACTCCTCTTGATATCTTCCCTATAAAGAATAAGTCTTGTAGAAGGTCAATATAAGGCATGAATTTTAGATTTATAGCTGCTAAGTATAACCTTTGTCTCTTGAGTAGGAAGAGGTTTATGGCCAATTGGTGTTGGGCTAGAGTCAATTTCTCATCATATGTGTGTGTGTCAACCTAGTGTATGACATCCCATAATATTAAGTAGTTGTTATAGTCATTGTTGAATATAGTAGGTTAAAATAGTGTGTCTATGTAATTAGTAGAATCCTTGATAGAGAACCTTGAAGGAGGGAGAGTTCCCAAAAATTCCCTAGATAAGGATGCCATTATTTTAAATTTAAGTTGGTTCTTGTTTGTATTCTAATCACTTGACTCACCTAAGTGTGTTATTAAGTCAAAGACACTAGTGTCTAGGGATATATCATAATAGAGTAAGTGAATTCACATGTTAGCTTAAGATTTAATTGGTATGTCATCATCCAAATTATTTAGATATATCTTTTCCATTGATTTCTAGTTTGTGCACCATTAATGTCCAACATATACAACTTCAAATTGTTTGTTTAATTTAAACTTTTCCACCTCATTTGGTGGATATGACACATAGGAAATATTGAAATATAGTAGGAGTGACAAATTATTTCCCATTTACAAGTGTTATTTCATTGCTTATTTAGCTTTAGTTCACTGATTAACAAATCTTTTTGTAGTCAAAATCTAGGAGTTGGGGTATAACACTATTTGCAAGCATCCTTTTCAAAAGTTATGAACATTTTGATGAAGGCCTAACTATAATAACTTTTCCACTAAGCAAAAGTACTAAAGACCTAAATGTGTTGGGAAAATTTTCTAAACAAAATTTCTAAACACTTTCACCAAAGACCAAACTATTGGAACTCTTCTACCAAACAAAACTATCAAAGACATAAATATGTCAGAGGAACCTGCTGAGCAAAACTAATGAAGAAATATTTTTGAAGACCAAAATAAACCAAAGTGTAAAATATGAGACACATTTCCTACACAATAGTGGTTGAAGAGTAATTCTTGATAGTTATAATACTTGGTGAATGCAACTTCGTGTCCCATACCCTAAATTCTTAAATATTCTATTCTGAATAAATCCTCTAAAAGAAAATGCTAAAGAACTAAATTCTTATGGGATATGTAGAATTCAAAGTGCCAAATAATAAAACATGCTAGATGTATTTTTGAGTAAAATCAATGAAGATACTTTCTGAACATAATCATTGAAAACCAAAAATTGCTAGAGGGGTTCGGCAAATGAAAGTGTTGAGCAAAATTGTTGAACAAAATTGCCAAAGACCCTTTTGTGCTAAGTAGTTCTACCAAAGTATTTCAATAAAAAATATGAGCTAAAACATACATATATATAACTTATAAATATCATTAGTAGGTTAGTCCAAAAAGGCAAAAATTATGTATGTTCATATGCTTGTCAAATGAGAAAGTTAGTGCAATGCAAGAGGCCTTTCCTTTTAAAAGCATTTTTGAAATAAGGCTATAGGTTTATTTCAAAAGAGAGTGGGGCCCTATTTTGATAAAAGAATAATGGGGGTATTTTGGTTACAACATTGTGGTTGAATATGACCTATAAAAATAAATAAAGAGTTGATTAGAGTGACTTTATGTTAAACCTATGCACAAAATGTTAAAATGAGTTGATAGATTTGATCCAGTACTATAAAAGTGAAATAAATAATAAATGAAGGTTTGAAATAAAAATTTCAAGGGTTAGTTCACATCGGGTTCATTCAAATATTTACAAGTGAAAGTGAACATGATCTATAAATAAATCCTAGCTCTAAGAATATAAATCACACTAGTCCTTCCACTTGTTGGTACATTTAGACAATTGGGTTCATGACCAATATGTATTTTCTAGACCTACCTAAGGGGTCTATTACCACATAATATCACTATATAGGGTTCAAAATCCTCTAGTCAAGAAATATGACATAATAACCTTAACTAGGTTCTATGTTTTCTTATGAAAGTAAATGACAAAGTATATTAAATATAATCTAGTGCTCACCAAACCATGTGGCACAAAATGGGGATAATAAACATGAAATAAAACATGCAGATAAGAACTCTACTCAAGTAAATATAGAGGTAATCCTAATGCATGGAGAGAAATACATATTCATAAGTTAACAATGAAAATATATCTACTTAATAAATAGGAGCATGAGTTAGGAATACTTACCTTGAATATGAATTTATTGAGCCTAAATCTTTCCCTTGGATAATGGTGCTTTGTAAGAGGTTATTGTGATTTGTAAGGATAACAAAGATAAGTTATCTCTAGGTGAAATGACTTATATGAATCTAAAATAATTCTCCCACAAGACAAGTTTTTTCTCTCTAAGTGTAGTATAAAACCCTGAGAAATGGCTCCTTAATTAGAATGGTGAATAATTAGATGCATAAATAAATGATTATCTCTATCTCTCTCTCTCAATGAAAATGGTAAAAAAGATGTGTTTATATATTTGGATCTAACCCTAAAATCTTCTAAAATTTTAGATAACATATTTAAACTAATTAACTCTTTTCTTTAATAAATAAAGTAGTTAGGTCCCAAACTAGGTTAGCTAGGGTTGACCTAATCCTATAACATGCTTATATTTTAAGAATAGGGTTGGCCTATGTCCACTTTGTTTGGTAAATGAAAAAAGAGATTCTGGCTTAGGTAGTGGATATTTAAGGTGGAAATTTTCTTAGAGGAGTGTGTAAGGGAGGTGTCAAATCTTAGGGAAATATATAAGGTAGGTTTGTGTTGGTTTCAAGTGGTGGTATAGGGGAAAACAATATTGAGAATCACTAATGATCTACCCACCCCTTTCCTAGTGTACCCTTTAAGTCATGCACTTAGAGAAATTAAGACTCAATGCGTTCCTTCAAAAGAAAGCATCAATAATTGATAAAATTTAAAAATATTATGTGTATATAATGTGTATCTAACTTGTATATTATATAACCCCTCCCTTATCATATTTACTTCTTTAGGATCTCATTTGGTTAGATAGGCCAGTTTATGGGCTAACTAATTTAACCTTTTAGGGTTTATCTTATGTTTAGATTAAAGGGATGAGATGTATAAATAAGTAAAATATTATGCAATAATTAATTACTAATTTGTTATGTAATTTAAACTTATTTAAATTTATAAAAATATTAATAAATAGGCATAAATATAAACCTATCTAAAAAGTGACTCCGCATATGACTTGGGTATTAACAATTAAGTTCTGGATAGTTCTAAGTGCCATCAATAGAATTCTAGAATCTATTTTCTCATTGGATAGTAGCACCCCATATGGATAGTAACACCATGTTGCTATAGTGTCCTTAAAGTGGTGTCAGTATCCCCTTTGCAAGACTATTCCTATTTTTTGGGAGCACCTACACCTATGTTTTTAGGTCTTGTTCCTACATGCATGAAACCTAGAGCTCTGTATTGTGCCTACAAAACCTAATTTAGTATGAAAACCCTAATCCTAATTGTAAGTATGACATGATAAATAATTGTGTATTCATTAGTAGGATAGGATAGAAATCCTCAACACCCTTATGTGAAGATAATTTCCTACATACCAATACTCATTGTATAAAAAATTTGTGTGTAACAAGTAAATACAAGTGTCACAGTGCATAAGCATAAAAGGAAGCATACATACAATCACGTGAGGCACAAAAAAGGTAGGCCAAGGGACCAAAATACAATGGACATGGGCACATGTCATTAAATTTAAGAATGAATATATACAAGGACATGTTCAAAAGTCCACATATGTAAGTAGAAATTAGTTTGGTGTAGAGACACATAAAAGGACATGTTCAAATGTATGCATATAGAAGTAGGAAAACACACACAAGGGACATGGGCACATGTCCAAGGCATAAAAATAAAGAAGTGGAGTAGAGCAAAATAACAATGGCATATTCATATTCAAATTCCCTCAAAGTGGAAGAAGCATAAGGAACACAATCAAGTCTAATATAAGAAAAACTAGAAATGAAAGCACGTATAAATGTGTAATATAAATCTATGTAGATGTTAGGATGTATATATACTAAGTATAACTAGTGATAGTCAGAAAAAAATTTGAGAATTGATTAGTAATGATCAATATCAAGATAAATCAATGTGTAAATTGGAATGTATAGTATGTAAAGATAAAACATGGTAATAACAACTATGTAGGAGATGCTCCTAAGTGGGTGATTTATCAAATATATAAACTTGGATTGGTGTAAATGCCCCCAATGGGTAGATGATAGCTAGTATGGATTAGTGTAATGGATTGGAGTCCTATCTAGAATCTGTAAGTACTCAAAAATAATAAGTGAAGCTTATTTGTATAATAAAATTGACTATACTAGGATAGTTAACAATATGCAATATCTGGGAAGTAGTATATTTATAAATAAAGTAATGCATATAATCTATAAAATTTATGTTTTTAAAATATTTTATTTTTTTATAGTTTGACATGTTATATTATTTTTGTGTTTTCTAAGTATAAGCCATGTATAAGAAAATTAAAATAAACTACGTACAAGTAACAAGGGAGAGAAGGAAGTATGTACATGAGTAGGAACAATATTAACCTATGAGTCTCATGAGAGACTCACTATCATTATGAACTATGTAGAATAGGGTAATTGTGATCATGCATATGGTGTGAAAGGGAAACTATGAACCCATGATATACTGTGTTGTATAATTTGAGTCTGAAGCTACCTATGTAGTGATGCTATGATGCTATGGCACTGACTATGATGCCCTATGAACAACTGTAGGGATCTTAGGGACTCATCTAGTAGAAGTAGAAATTTTAGGTGATGTAGGTTCCCTATGCTAAGAACCCCTAAAAACCAATAAAACTAATCTCAACATAAACCATGGAGAGGAAGGTCATATATAATTTGTGATGTATCACTGACACATGGGTCTCTCTAGTAATGGTCTTCATGGGAGAGCATGCATATATATAGATATAATAGGATCAAAATTGGCCTACTTTGATGACTTTGCTAAACACTATGATGTATGCATAGTATTTATACTCTCTACTATAACTAATAACTATGAAATATATGATAATGGTGTTGAAACTATAACTATTGTTTATGCAGGAGTTATAGCTAGAAATTATGCTAAAACTACCTATGGGATGAGTAGAGGATAATAATATGGGACGATATCAAAATTAACCACATGAATAGCATGTATATATTCAAGCATAAATTTAATATATATGGGATGATTAGAGCTACTTTAATCATGGATTACCCAATAATATATCGAACACACCTATAATAGGTATTAATAGGAATCAAGTGGCTATGTGTGTTGGTCTAACCTATAATAAAATAATAATATCCCTAATGGATAATTGAATCTATGGGGAATATATCCCTCTATTTGTATCCCAAATGTTGTAAGAGTGTCATGGTGTACATGCTTATGCTTGACCCATTGTCAACCATAACATTGTGAATAGGATGATGGTATATGTATGCTCGTACGAAGAGTGCATGTAAATCTATGTCATCATCCATAATCTATGAATTTGAAAAATTGATAAGTGGTTTAGGTGGCATTATAGTGTGATACATGTTTATAATGTTATGCAATGGATGTTTCTCCTCTGTAATTGTGTGATAGGAATATGGTGGTGGATGCACCTGATGTGCCCCCTACCTCATTTGATGTATGTATTGGGAAAGGATCTTAAATTATATTTAGTACCTTAGCCTCTATCTTTTATAATTTTAGTGCTTATTTGGTGTTCCCACACCAATAATTTAGCCTCAGTGAGATCTTATGTCTTATGCTTTATGCTAATGCATCTAATTTTTGTGTGTCCTAATGCCTTGTGATACACATAGATTTCATTTTAATCTTAACTCTTTAAAAGAGGTCATGTAATATAAACCTCTTTAATGGGATGGAGAGATATGACATTTCATTCTAATAGTTATTGTAGAACCCATGTTGGTGACTTTGGAAGATTGGTGAAGACTCTGCATTGAGGAGCAGATAAAATAAATCTAGGAGAAGGGTCGTAAGTTGCATTGACTATGTCCTTTTAATCACTTTTATTTTTTGTGGCCCTTACCTTATATATATATTTTTTGAACTCTTAATAGTTGATTTTGATCCATTTATGTAATTGATTTTTCCCATTGATAAGAGTTTAACCTCTCTTTCCTTGATTGTGTGGAACATATCAATAAATTTAGGAAACTTATTAAACAAGATATCTTTGTGTAATGATGGTAATAGAATTTGTTTAAATATATCTTGAAGATCTCTATCTACCATGGGGATGGTCAATTTGGATAATGTTATCTTATATTTTAACACATAACTGGTGATAGGTTCATTTGAATTTTATTTTAATCATTCCACTTATCTATATGATATCTTATCACTAATGTTGATAGATAAGTGTGTTAAGAACATGTCAGCTAAAAAATTGAATACTATCATAGATTGATTTGGAAAATTATAGAACCACTATAAGGCATAATCCCTAAGATTATGTGAAAATAGATTCATAAGAAATCTAAGGTGATTCTATAGGTCACCCTTTCCATCATATAATGTGAGCTTGGGTGCCATAAAACTAGATGTCAAATTAGTTACTACTAAGTGATGTGCTAAAGATGTATCTAAGAGAATGTTGGAATCCAAATCATGTGATAGCTTAGTTTCTCCCTTCTCAAGATGTAACACCTTAGACTATAGAGTTTGAACCTCATGCATAAAGGATTATGCATCTGGAGTAGAGGAAATAGCCAAAAGTTGTGTAGATATCATTGACATTTGAATAATAATATTAGGTTGTGCTATTTGAGTTGGTTAATTTGGATCTACTAGAGGTGTAACAACATTATTAATTGGAAGAGTTGAAGATTAAACATTATTTGTCTTATTCTTAATTTCTAATATGGCTTGTAGAATCTATGCATGATCAAGGGGATATTCTTGAATACTATCTCTAAATCCTTGTAATACCTCATCTTTGTTCATAATTATGTCATTGTTATTAAGTGGAGGTAGTGTGTCATGATTCTTGATATGTACCTAATCTTGATATTGGTTATATTGTTCATATTTGAATACATTATCATTGAATTCCACATAATCAAGGTGTGAAGGATTCATATTTGAAGTTGTAATAGGTTAATTATCCTTGTTATAGGCTTATATAACAAGAATATGAATATACTCCATAGGAGTACCACCTTGTCTAGCACTTATTCTTAATGGAAGAGATAAATTTTTTAGATGACATATAGTAAACAAATTGAAATAAAGCTACTAAAATACAATATATGAATTATAAAAAATTAATAACAACTAATGAAAATATGAGAAAAAAGGATACAAACCCTAAGAGAATCTAGGGTTTAGGGTTTTTGAATCTAGGGTTTTTTCCACCAATTTTATTGATATGTAAAATAAATTAAATCCTTAATGTGAAACTGATTTTAATTAGCTAGATTGTATTAAAAAATAGAAAATAAAAATGAAGTAACCTTAAATTAATGTAATTTTTTTTGGATTAATGAAAGATAGGGCTTGAAACAATATTTGAAGTAAGATAGGTTCCCTAAATGGTTTAACCTTTTAGGTTTTAACTATGTAAATCCTATGTTTAGGTTAAAGGGATGAGATGTCTAAATTAATAAAATAATATGCAATAATTAAGTACTAATTTTTATGGCATTTTACCTTCTTTGATTTTTCAAAAATAGTAATAAATAGGCATAAATATAGACTTATTTGATCACAGATGATCTAGGTTATGAAAACTAAGTTTTGGATAGTTTTGAGTGTCATCAAATAGGATTATAAAATATTTTTGCTCACTAAATAGTAGTGCCCCATATGGATAGTAGTACCATGTTGTTGTAGTGTCCTTAAAGTGGTGGTAGTGTCCCCTTTGAGAGAATATTCTTATTTTTTGGGAGTACTTACACCTATGTTTTTAGGTTTTATTCATGTGTGTAGGAAACCTAGAGCTCTATGTTGTGCTCAGAAAACCTAATTTATTGTGTAAACCCTAATCTTCCTTTCTATCATGAACAATAATTATGTGTTCATTAGTAGGATAGGTTGGACATCCTTAAAAACTTATTATGAAGAGCTTTTCCTACATGCCAATACTTTGAAGAGGGATCAAGCCCGATGTAGTTCTCCCACCTCATGCTTGATGCAAATGCAAGTGAATGATAGAATGAGAGTGGACTTGGATGCCTTAAATGTAATTGAGCTTTGAAATATTTGAAAAATAGGCATAGGGATGATATATATTATAGTATGCATAATTAGGGAATAACAAGTATCAAATATCTTAATTTTGCTCAACTTGTCTTTGGTTTGAGTGTGCTTTTGTATTTATTTTACATTTAGTGTATAGAGGTCAAATAGACTTATATTTATAGATATATATAACTTGTGTAGATAATAAAATATACTTAGGCTGACATTAAGAGGGACACAAATTTGTAAAAGTATCCATTCAAGAGAGTTAGGGTAAAAGACAATAACACTAAGTTAGGAACACTAGTGTCATGTGGTTGTAGAATCCCAAATGTGGCACTTATGTCCACCTAGCAGACTATTGGGAAAATGATGTTGGGATATAGGAAAGATGTCCTAAGAATATGTTTGAATTAATTATAGTTTTTTTTTTTCTACACAATGACTACAAAATCATGACAAAGGATTTAGGATAGGTCTAGGGCTAAGCTAGTAATAGACTAACTCAAGCAACACTCTTAGCATCCAATTACCACTTTGAGGTAATTACACTAACTGTATCCTAAGAAGACTATAAATATGAGGTATTGATTAATAATTTATCAAAATATTGTGAATAATTGTCTTATTTAGTGTTGATAATTTGGCCTATCAAGACCAAATACCAACCCATATAATTTGAAACGTTTTACGATACTGCCAATAGCCTCTTCATGGTGATCAATTATATGTGTTTTGGTATTTAAATGATAAATTTTGTGTCAAAAATTCCATAAAATTAGTCAAAATACCTTTTAACACATTCATCTACATGAATTTATATTAGTCATAAATTTTCATAATTTGAAAAGTTCATTTTATGCAACTTTAAGCTTGGAAAAGGTCTTTTTAGAGCCGCCACATGCTAAATTTGGCCCAAAAAATAATTTAAAAAGGTTTATTTGTTTCTATAACATGAATAATGTCTCATTATTACACTCTTCATACACTAAAGTGGTGTTTCATAAATTAAGTTTGAATAAATATGCTAGAAAATGCCATTTTCAATGTATTTCATGCAAAGGTATGAATTTGTACAAACCATTCCATATAGTTGAGGCCAAGAATTTAAATAAAAGGACATGAAAAGTATTTTATAAGATATTTAATACAAAAGGATGCAAAATATGCCCAAAATTGGTCCCTTCCAATCATCTTTCTCATTTGTACATAGGGAGAGCCCTTCGAGTTTGCAAGTGGTATGACCATGAGAGAGAAAATCTAGGTCTTCAATTTTAGAAAAATAATGTAGAGTTAGGTATATTAAATTTGGATCAAGTGGTTATTAAAATTTTCATCTCTCATTCATTAAACATCCCTTTTAATTCAAGGCATACATCAGTAGTCCTGCATCCAAGAAGGCAATGCGTTTTCTATAATTACACTTCATCAGGGTATCATGGCAAGAAAATTAAAGTTTGTGGAGATTTAAAAAAGAATGAATAACCCTTCCATGGAATAAAGTAGTTATTTTCCACATGTTTGAGGTATAAATAGGGATCAAGATTAAAAATAGTTCAAATATGTAGTATGCAAGTAAGAAAAGGAGAATTGTGTGGTATAGGACAGTGAAAGGGTTTCAAGTTTTCTTGGTTTCTTGTTTGTAGGAATATTATTCATGTTCATATGTTTCTCATAAAATATTATAAATTTTTTTGTGAATTTTAATAGCCAATAAGATCATCAATGACTCTCAAATGTCCCTGTTTAGTAAGTGTTAAGGTTTTCCAGCATTTGTTAATGTTTTTTGCATATTCTTAGGTTTCAATTTCATGCTCTTATCCTCCTTTAGTGGCCTCCAAATTTATATATAATGTAGAATATATGATCATGATTTAATTTGAAACTCAATCTAGTATTAATATACTCCTCTTTTCCTCTTATCAGCCCATTTTGTTTCATCTTCATTATCACTTTATTACACTACCATTCTCACTGTGTTCATGCTTTTTTCCACCCTCAATTCTTAGTTTCCCATCCTCCATTCATGGTTTCCAACCTTACACCCATATCCATTCCATGGTTTCATTTACATAAGGATTAAATATCACCATGAAACATCTTGGTCATACTAATCTTGTATAAGACCATGATAACCATGCTAAATTGAGGTAAAATCAGTACCTGCAACAAATAAACCAACAAATAAGGGTTTATCATGAAAATATAGTGAAATGAGAGTATATAAGATGTATTATTCAATATATTAGATAAATTTATCTTATCAAGTTGTAGTAACTTGAAGAATAAGAATCATAACCATGATTGGTGACCTCCTCAAGGTCAAATTCAATCTTTGTCCATATAATGGACATATATAGTCATCTAAAGTTGAAATTGAAGGACACAATAATTATTTAAGTTTTAAATCATCACATTAATGTATGGTATATAGGTTGACAAAGTAGTGAATGGTTTTTATTCATATTATTTCTTCGTTCATGATCATAAAGCATTAGCTAGTAGTCAAGTGTCTTTTAAGACACCTACATGCCTTTATTCAAGTGAAAATACATTAGGTAAGGGTCTTGAAGAGTATTAAGGCCTATCAAGGTGAAAAGAGATTGAATGGACCATAAAATGCATGAATAAATAGTATAAAGTGGATAGAATAATGAGTTAGATAAATAACAACACATTTTAAGTTCTTGAATAGCTAAAGAAACACAAATAGGGACCTACATCTAGCTTCAAGAACAAGTACACCCAAGAAGGTGGGCATAGATCTTGAGGAGACCTAATGGATATAGACTTTAAATGAGGTTATTAAAATCATATAAATCATTTGATAATTGAAGGTCTAATGTTCACACCTCTTACTTTTTGTTCAAATTCTCCAAGAATTCTTAAATCTTGTTGTAGTCCATACAAGGACCTACAGTCAACAAAGTACAGTCAAATATATAGTAAGGAAAAAAAGGCTTATTTTCAAGATGAAGGTCATGGCATTATGGTATGAAGGATACATAGTATTATAAAGAGATGAATATATATTTTTGTATCAAAGGCCTTCCACGAATGATAACCAAACTTATTTTATGTCACAAACCTAAGAAAATCTCAACCTATAACTCATTAAGGGACTCATCAAACATGTTGACAATCAAACATTAAAACAATAAGATCTTAATATATTATCAAGATTAATAAGTGTTATATCATATGAAGAGTCTCATAAATGTTTTCAAAAGTTATTATTATTTATGAACTTCTTATTACATTGAGATATAGTCAAGTTCACCTCAAAAATGTCTACCTACAACCACAAGAACACAAGCTTTTCTTCAAGTTAGCATAGAAAATGAGAGTATAGTCTATAAAGTAAGTTTGATGTTAAAGAGGATTATTCAAGAAGACAATTATGATATTTATAATCAAGAGATCATGAGAGGGTTACAAAAACATGATACATAGTTAAGGTTAACTGAATTACCATCTACAGCCATACAAATGGCATTACCCTCTCACATAATCACATGCCCTAAAATGAAAAGTTAAAGACTATCCCCTTTAATGAGTGAATAAAACATGGACATATTTTTTTAAAAATTTTTAATTTGGACATTTCCAAAACCTTGGTCAAATATTATAAGCATTGGCATGCTCATGAAGATGATAGTATATGCTTGTATGGAAAAAAGATAGTTTAAGGAGCTTGAGAACATTATCAAGAAGGGTCAACATGATAGAGATGAGATTTTAGAGATGGTTTAAATTGATATTAGGGTTCATAAAAGGACAAAATAATAGTGAATTTTATACTATAAACCTTTACACCTCATAGTTACCACCTAAAATAGTATCTAATACACAGTCATAATGAGAGTTCTTGAGGAGATAAGGTCTGAGAGAGGTGACATGGATATGAAGAGTTACCTAATAGAGAATGAGACCACTTAAAATAAGATATTCATGTAATTTAAAATCATACTCATAATTTTATATCACAATCCAAGGAAATAAAAAAGAATAACATAGTCGTAGGTATTATGAGACAGGGAAATGTAGGCAACTCAAGCTAGGTTTTGGTAAAAAGCACCTACAAACCACAATATATAGAATCCAATCATGAAGTTGGTAGGATTGGTACTAATTAATTAATGTACATATCCATGATATTATTGAGGTAAATTTAGGATGCGATCCATTCACTATGTTTTAACAATCAACCCCAATCTGTTGGCAGTTAGAATCTAAGCAAACAAGCTTTTTGAGGTGTTTTTAGGGTCTAGCAGAAGGTTTCAAGCTCACCAAGGGTATTGTTAAGCATGATATGGAATTTTTAAATATAAAAACACATTTTAGGAGATTATAAAAATCAAAAATATATTAAAACCATTCCCTTGATGATTAAAGCAAGCAGTTAGGCAACTTGCTTTGATACACAGTCCTGGAAACCTCTTGAAGCCCAATTTCACCATGTAGAAATATTGAAGTGCCTTCTACATAGGAGATCATGATTTTAAATGTTGATGATGGGGTTAATATAGTAAATTTTCATGGAAATTAGTTTCCCATTAGAGGTCTATACATTATGAACAATCCTTAAAAATATGTAGACCTCTAAAACCCTTGCAAAACCCTCATAACCACTTGATGGAGAAAAGGAGATAAAATATGCATCCGAATGGCATGTTTGAGCCATAAAATGAATTTGGTAGTCTTATAAACTCCATTTATAACCTACATGATAATTTTTATTAGAATGTGCACTACCTTAACTATATATACTAGGTTAAATGAGTCAACTTTGAGCTAAAAAGCAAGGGGAATTCAACAAACTCTATGGTGCTACACACAAGTACCCAATCTTCATAGTATATTGACAGCTTTATAATGGATCTTGAGGAATGGGAAAAATGTTGTGGAAAGGTTGGTACATTTTAATTTTTATGCATATAGCCTTCATGGGATGATCTATATACTTAATTTGTTGACGTAAGACTTGTGTGGCTAAGAGAAGTTCTTTAGAGTCCTTAAGGTCAAAATTAATCTTGTTTTGAAAAACCTAATATGAGTGTCTTGTATTAGATAAAGAGTTCCTTTACCTTGGTTTTTATTCATTCTCCCCTCCACCCATTTCATTTCCCCCTTAATAGGAAAATTGTGATTTTAAATATGTTTTCCTTCTTCTATACTTCCTTCTTCTTCACCTCTTAAAAATATGTTAGCACTACTTTATTTTAATTTTATCTATCCTTAGAGAAAAACAACATGTTTGAACAACTATGGATTAATTATTTCTTTTTCACCATGATTTTACATTTTTAGACTTGTCTTACTTTCCATTTACCATTTGTCATTTATTGTACTATCCTACTATTATGGACACCTAAGTTTGTATGTTTTTCCATTATTGAATGAGGTTGTCTTGTTACTTCTCACTCAACAATGTTGTTTTCCCCTTTATGCACCTTTTTCCATTATTGAGTGAGATAAGGATTGTTACTTCTCACTCATCAATTTTGTTTTACCATTTTGTTTCTTATTTTAACATTGATTTTTGATAACCATCTTATTGACATGTATCCTTGGTTTGACTTGGTGAGTTTGCTTTTCTTACTTAAGGTTTACTTGTTTGAGTTTTTTTGTCTTTAGTAGTCTTGGATTTTTGATTACCTAATTTAATCTTATTTTTTAACTTATTTATTTGGTCTAACATAGCACTTATCACCCCAACTTGCCAAATTTCCCAAGTACATCCCATCCTCATAGCACTAGTTATCTTGGATTTCTTCCATTTATTTATTTTTGCTATTTAGTTTTGTATTCTTGGGTTTGTTAAACACAGTCTCTACACCCTACACAATCAAAAGTAATAACACAATAGACAAACATCCCATGATAAAGGTAAGTCAAGGTATGCATCACATTTACTTTTTAGCTATTTTCCATTTTCAATCATTTACTTTCAGTCATTTTTGTTTTAAAATACTATAAAATTTTTAACATCAACATTAAATGTCCTATTCTTTCTCAAAACACCATCCCCTATTGCACCTTAGTGACATGTGATAAGATTCAAATGAGGAATATATATATACACATAATATTTTTAAATTTTATCACTTACTAATGCTTTACATCTTGTACGAACCCATCAAGACTCAATCTCTTTAAGTGCATGCCCTAAGGGGCGTATCAAGAAAGGGGTGGGCAGACCTTTGGTGATTTATAGGATTTTTATCCCTTATTACCACATTATTACCAATCCAACTAGCTCCTAAATCCATTCCCTAATATATTACTCCTCCTTTACACACTCCTCTAGTCTTTTTCCTCTTTTTATCCCTTTTTCCTCACCTTGATAGCCTTTCTCTATTTAACTATACTAGGTTAGTTAGGTTGACCCTGTATAATTTTTAGCCTCTGGTTACTATATAGGGTTGACTAGGTCAACCTTGTACTATTTTTGGGTATTTTCACATGAGAGATTTGTTAACCCTTCAACTAACCTAGTTTGAGACCTAGTGATTTATATCTTAAAAACATATAGAGTCAACTAGGTTAACCCCATATAATTGACATATTTAGAAGGATTTAGGGTGAAATTTACCAATAGATACAAGATCATTTTGTCATTATTTAAATATGAAATCAAGATTTTTTACTTTCTCATGTTTCTTTATAATCTACTCTTTGACCATTCTACTTGAGGAGTCTTAGCTTAGAGTTTCTACTTAGAGAGTCTAGTCATGTGGATAAGTCTTAGATGCTTTGGCCTTTCTTAGTGATCCTTACAAACCACAACAACCTCTTGTGAAGCCATTTTATCCAAGGGAGAGATTAAGTCTTGATAATTTCACATTGAAGTGAATATGTTCTAATGTTGTTCTCCTCTCTTTATCAGATAAAAGTAGCATAAGTATTGGCTCAAATAATATTACTCTTCATATTCCACATATTATGGTCTTACTCATACTTAGCTTAATCAATATTATCCTATGAATGTTTTGATTTCTTCTAACCCCTCATATTATGCCACAAGATTTGGTGTGCACTAGATTAGATTTACTTTTTTTATTAGATATATAGTGAAATATTAAAAATATGCTCTTTTAGGGTTGTTGCATGACTGTGTTAGATAGTAGGCTTTAAAACCCTTTTTAGCATGGTGTATTGTGACAAGTGATCCCCTAATAAGGTCTAGCAGATCGCCATATTGGTAATGCTCCCACTTAACAAATGCATTCCCAATTGTAAGTGTATGTATGATCTATCTTCTCCAAGCCAAGATTGATTTATAGACATGATACATTTCTGATTGCATACACATACCATTGAACTAGAGAGAAATGTAAAATAAGTCAGCCAAAAATAAAGGAATGTCAACCCAAAAGTAGAGGAATTGATGAGAAGGGATCTATTTAAGTTAATTGCATCATAGATAATATTCCCCATTATATATTCCTCATGGGTGGAAAACCTTGTGCCAGTGAGGAAGAAAAATGGGGAAATATGTTTGTGTGTTGACTTTAGGGACCTCAATAAAGTGTCCCTAAAAGACCTTTACCCACTACCCTTAATGGATCATATTCTTCAAAATGTGGTAGGATATAAGAGATTCTCATTAGTTGATGGCTACTCTGGTTATAATTAGATTATGGTCAAGGAAGAAGATAGGCATAAGACTACCTTCACCATAAAGTGGGGTATTTATGCATTTATAAAAATGCCCTTTGGACTATCCAATGTTGGATTAAATTTATAGAGGGTAATGGATGTTTCCTTTGAAGGTTTCATGAATGACATGGTGACCATCTACCTAGATGACATCACTATTTTCTCAAAGAACTCAGCCGATCACATTGCTTAGTTGAGGTTAGTATTTGAAAGATGCATAGATTTTGGTGTGTCATTGAATCCTAAAAAATGTATATTTGGTGTTTATGAGGGCATATTATTATGCAATGTAGTGTCTAAGGATGGTCTTTACATAGATCCTAAAAGAGTTGAGTTCATCTTATCCTTACCCTTGCCCAAGCACAAAAAGGGTTTGAAGAGTTTCTTAGGAAAGATTAATTTTATAAGAAGGTTTATCCCAGGCTTTTTAGAGCTAGTCAAGCCTCTTACTCACATGTTAAGAAAAGGCAATGAGTTTACATGGAAAAATTAAGGCAAGAGGATATTTGAGGCCATTAAAGAGGCCATCTCTCATGATCCTACACTTCTTAATCCTAATTTTAACAAATAATTATACTTGTATGCCTTCTGTATGATGGATGAAATCTTTTCCATGTTGATGCAACATAATGAGCAAGGTTTGGAACAACCTATTGATTTCTTCAGTCATGCCTTATAGGGGTATGAAGAGAAGTATATATTTGTAGAGAAACATGTCTTTGTAGTAGTGAGAGGTTTGAATAAATTTAGGTAAATGGTCTCCAATAGTAAGATCATAATCATGGTGGTACACCCAAGAATTAAAGAGTTTATACTCAATAAAGACCTTAATGAGAAAAGATCTAGATGGGTGACAAAATGTATGGAGTATGACCTTAAGGTTAGGGTTAAAAATATTGTAAAGGGAAAAAGGTTATGTGAACATCTTGAAATAGATGTAAAATAAGATAAAGATTAAGTGTTGGTAGTCTATGATATCTAACAAGAAGTTGAAGACAACACACCTTTCAGTTGGACACATGATATAATTAGACTTCTTGAGTTAGGCTAATGTCCTATAGGACTAGATAGATCCAAGAAGGAACTTCAAAATACATAGTATACCTTATGTCCTAATAGATGGAATAATATTTAAGAGAGACATAGGAGGCATGATTTTGAGGTGTGTGGAATCATACCAAATAGATAAGTTTCTTGAGCAGTTCCATGATGATCCAACTAGTGGGAACTTTGTTTTAGATTAAGGTAAAAATAGGTTTTAAAGGGACCCTAAAACCCTGAACAAAAGGAGAAAGATAAAACAGTAATGTCCACAGGTAAGCCAAAAACCTACTTCGCCGAAGTAACAAAACCAAGATACAAAGATTTGAAGCTAACAAATGAACAACCAAAAATAGACCCCAGGTTTTACAGAGACCTAGAAATTCCATAGTAAAAGTTCAAAAAACTAGGTACCAAGACCAGAAAACACAACCAACTAGTAGAACCAACTAAAAGAACCAGAAAATATTCTTCTAGTTCCAATATCATCTTCACTACTTCCTTACCTTTCACAACAGTGTCCTGGATGGCAACAGTCACCTGCGTAGATCCCTCTTGCATTGCTTTCTTTCTTGAGCTTTGTCTAGTTCTCTTGCTAGGCCCCTCCAAAGTTTTGATTTCCTCATTTGCTCTTTTTCCAATGTTTACAGCAGTAGCACAAATGCTAGAGGTTACCTCCTCCATCTTTATTATGCTTTCCTTTATGAGTTCCCTTAGGTTGTTCTCATAATCTTTGAGTTTTATGGGAATATCCCTCATCTGCTTTTCCATGTTATTGATTTTGTTCCAAACTACCTCCTATTTACCCTCCATTATTTCCATTTTCCTATTGATTTCCATTATGTTTAGAGATGCACACTCTTGGGTAAGGAAATGCCTAAAATGCTAAATGTTTGTTGGCAAGTAGCAATTGGCTGCCCTCCTTTTATAACCCATATAATTAGAATAACCTTTTATGAAATGGAGATTAGATTTCATAGGGATGACACACACCCATTAAATTAAAAGATATAAATGGATCATTATATCTATATACTAGTTTATAATGTGGGTTGAAGCAACTTCCCTCAAGGAAGCTAATGAAGATTTTGTTTTGAACTTTTATGATAACATTGTGACCAATTTTGGTGTGCCCTCTATAATCATTTCTAAAAATGCATTGGCCTTCAAAAACAATAAGGTATATGAGTGGGATCATTCACATGGGATTTATCTCAAGGCATATTCTAAGTATTACCCACATGGAAATGGACTAGTATAGTCCATAAATAGGAACTTATTAAGGATTATCAAGAGGACTATGGAAGATAGTCAGAGGGAATGACATACTAAATTTAGGACTACCCTATGGGTAGATAGAGTGACACATAAGAAAGATACTAGACATTCCCCATACCTTCTTGTCTATGGGAAAAAATACAAATTTACTATATCTCCTGAACTTCCTACATTAGAACTTACACATCAACTTGAGCTCTTAGAGTATGATGCTATGCAGGTAAGGTTGAATGAGAAAAAATAGCCATAGGAAATAAGGGATACTACTATGCACATTATATGGTACAATAAACACCAAGTGAAGAGATAATTTGACAAGAGATATTCTTCAAGGACATACAATAAGTTGATATAGTCCTCAAATGGGATGAGGACCATGTAAAACTAGGAAAACACTCCAAGTTTGATAGTCTTTGGAGTGAGCCTTATGTTATCATAGGTTATAAGGAAAGTAATGCCATTAAGCTTAATAAATTTAATTAAGAGAGCCTTCCTATCCCTGTTAATGAGAGGTATCTTAAATTCTACTACTAAGTGTTGTTTCATGGTCTTTTTATATAGGTAGATAGGTCTGTATTTACCTCTAAGTGCTCTTACAGATTGCTCTATTTGTTATTTTTTCTACTATTTGGGTAGTTACTTGGTGTGTTTTGTTGTATTTTTGTTTTTTGTGTGTGTCTCTTTACTTAAAAGTGTTTCCAAGAGTCAAGAAAAATCCTTTTGTAAATAATGCTTCATTTGTCTAGTCATCATGAGTGAGGTTGATCAAATTTTAGGTTCCATGACCAATAGGCTGGTCAAGCTAGCTGAGTCACCAAAAATGTTGGCCAATTTGGCCCATATGCTCAAATATTCTACCTGGATGGATGAGATAAATAGATTTATGGATGGAATGAGTGGTCTAAAGATATTATATTGCTTTCAAATCTTTTGAAACACTTTAAGCAAGCTTAAAGTGTAATTAATTGATCTTTGAGAAGCAAGTCTTGAAATAGTTCTAGAGTTATAAGGGAAGAAGGACCATTAGGTTCTCATGGTGATCGTGACCTTCATGGAAATAAAATAGGTTTCACAAGTCTCAAAAACTCATTTTGAGACTTGAAAGTTATTTCACAAGCATAAAAGAGCCAAACCATGATATGTCATGTAGAAACACACAAGTCAATTTGATTACAAATTTAATCAATTCACTTGGAGAGCCTCTCAAGATAAATATTGCATAGAAATGATTTTTTTCATGCATTTAACATCATCTAAAAATTTCATGTCTTGATGAGCTTTCTATCTCGATATATAAAGCTTCAAAGTTAGACTTGTAGAGTGAAATGTTCATGGGGATTTCAAGTTTAAGCTTCATGAAATAGCCATTTAAATTCAAATGTTCTCAGGTTGAAAAAAGATCTAACAAGTGTCTAAATCTTGGGAGATATGATCAATACAATGGTGAGTGGGAAATTTGATGAGTTATTGGGTCCCAAAGATCCAACAACATGCATTAAATCATACCAAAGATATCAATGGTGATAATCAAGTCAAAAATTCAACATGAACATGTTAATGAAAAGTGTCAAGATCTTAGGTACCTGAGCAGAGATCCATTGGTGGGCATAAACTAAAAGATTCTAATGGGTCTAGGTAGATTAATAGTGCATGTGAAATCATACACATAGATCTAATGGTGAGCAATGAGTTAACAAGTTAATGAATCTTAAATCCAAATGAGAGGCTACCAAGTGTCTCAACAATGTTAGACTAACAGAAGATCAATGGCTCACATTTATTCATAAATAAATAGATATATTATATGCATGAGGTTAAGGAGTAAAAGGAATACAATCATGATCATATAGAGCAAATGAAGAGCTAAAAATTCGTAAAATGTGGGGAGCCTAGATCAAGATCGATGGTCAATGTTAAAAGTTGAAAGCTAGAGAATTCCAATGGAGAGAAAATTTGACTAAGGTCAAATCAGAGGATGCTATGAAGGAAGACACATTAAAAAAAGGGACTCACCACCCCAAACATTTAAAATACATAAATAAAAGATCAAACATGATTAGGATAACCAAGATCAGACCCTACACAACCTTCTAACACCATTAAAGCCCTATAAAGATTTTTGAGAGATTCAAGATGTAGGTTTTACATCTCATTCAGACTCAAGAGGCCCTAGACTATGGATATCTATTTTAAATTAAGAATATATGAAAAATAATAAAGGAGATTAGTTTTCATCCATAATATATCTATATCCAATATGGAGAAGCAATGGTAGAATGGCGAATACATAACAAATGTTAGAAGGAACATCAATAAGCAAGTTTAAGTAATTACCTGATAATGTGAAGAGCATCAAGCATGATTAAAGAAGATAGTGAATGACATTAATATTGAGGAGATCAAGAAATATTCATATGATGGTGGGTATTACTTCTTATAATTGGTCTTGATCTTCACATTCTCCATCACTCTAGAGAAAGATATAGTGATATTAATGTAATATAAGGCTCAGGAAGGATTGTGGTGGTGGTTGTCCTAAATGGAATTAAGCTCATTAATGACCCCTTCAATGCCTAGTTATTTCTCTCTCTCTTACCTTATTTCTTCCTAAAAATACTATCTTAGAGCTTTTGATTTAAATCCCTCAGCTGGGTATAACAAACCTTTTATAAAATCACTTTATAAACTCTTTCAAGAAATATAAGACAATTTTAGATTCTAGTTTAATGCTAAATGTGCTTTATTAAAGTTTGATTTATAGAATTTATGTTTTCTATCCATCATCTATAGGTCCTTCATGCACCTTTCTTTAATACTATTAGTTCCTTATAAGTTGTGTGAAGTGTTAGCTAGTGAGGTTTCTTTTGGAGTGTCATAGGTCTATAGTGTCTTACATAGACCTATCTCTTTCTATCCTTCAAGTTACATATCTCATTTTCAACCTTCATACAAAACACTCATGTCTGTAACATTGTCATAGAATCTAATTAATCTTTGTCCCTGTTGGATTAATGAGTAGTCATAAAAGTGTCCAAGTTGAGAGTGGATCATTGAACATTTGGTGTATCACCACACTTAAAGTAGGTTTTCATTCATGTATCCTCTCCCCTTTTCATCCCAATAGATTAAGTTTTAGGGAAAGAGATTTAAATTATCACATATAAGGAGCTAGCCTCATTAAAAATCCTAGAGGTTCAACCCAAAATTAGGTAACTCATAGCCTAGGGTCATTCCCATGTTGGACAAGGTTTAAGAGTCGGACTTGATCACCATTGCTTTCAACTAGGGTGTAACCTAGAACCCCCAACAATAATTAACATCATTATTTTAAATTAGAATAATATGGGAGGAGGATTATTAGGTCTTGGATCCATATCTACAATCCATGAACATTAAAATGGAAGTAGAAGGCTTGGATGTATCACCAAAAATCCATGAATATGTAAATGCTCTAATATGTAAGAAGAAGATACCAAGAGATGGAAATCATGATTCAAGATTCCATGGTGGACAATGTAGTTTTCTATTTGACCCTCAAGGAAAGCTTTTCATTTTAGGTTAGTTGTTTTAGATTGTTTGTCATGTTTTAATAAGTGAATAACATAAGCAATAGTTTATTGTCTTATTCTTATTTTCCTTAGTTTAGTTGTTTTTTATTCTTAATTTATTTATTGTTCCTTGAACTATTTCCTTTCATTATTATTATTTTTACAGTCAAAAGAGGTGTTATAAAGTCCATAAAGTTTGTTTGTTAGTAAAAAAAGTCATCAAGCCATGTTATCATGCTTTAAATTGACATTATCATATGAAATCTAGTGAGTATTTTGACCAACAGGATGTTCAACCCCTATGAGTCACCAAATTTTTTGGTAATTTGGCCTTTCAAGGCCAAATATCATATAATCCAAAACTTTTTAGGATACTGTTAGTGGCCTCTTCATGGTGATTAATTGTGTGTATTTTGGACTAAAAAATAATTTTTGGTATTTAAATGATAAAATTGGTGTAAAAAAGGCCATAAAACTATTCAAAATACCTTTTAACACATTCATATACATGAATTTATATTATTCATAAAGTTTCCTAATTTGAAAAGGTCATTTTATGCAATTTTAAGCTTGGAAAAGGTCTTTTTAGAGCTTCCACATGCCAAATTTGGCCCACAAAAGCATGTAAAAAGGCTTATTTATTATTATAACATGAATAATGGATCTTTGGTATCCTATTCATACACAAGTGGTGGTTCATGACTTAATTTTGAATAAATATGAAAGAAAAGGCCATTTTTAATGTACTTCATATAAAAGTATGGATTTATATGGACCATTCCATAAAGTTGAGACCAATAATTTGAATAAGAGGATATGAGAAGTATTAAAAAATATATTTAAGTAAAAATTATGTAAAAAGGCCCAAAACTAGTCCCCTCTAGGCATCTTACTTGTTTGCACATAGGGAGAGCCCTTTAGGTTTATAGGTGGTACAACTATGAGAGAGAAAATCTAGGTCTACAATTCTGGCCAAATAAGGTAGACTTAGAGAGATTAAAAAATATAAATTGGCTCTCAAATTGGTCATATATCCTTCATGAATTATCCCTTTCAATTTAAGTCATACATCAATTGTCCTGCATCCAGGAAGATAGTCATTTTTTTGCAATTTCTCTTCATTAGGGCATCATGGCAAGAAAATTCAAGTTTGTGTAACTTCTTAGGAACATTATAAACCTTAAATTGAATAAATTATTTATATTACACATGTGTGTGGGATGAATAGAGCTCAATAAGATAAAATAATTAAAATTAATAGTATATAAGCAAGAAAAGGAGAATTATATGATATAGGAGAGAGAAAGGGTTCAAGATTTCTTGGTTTCTTGTTTGTAGGAATACTATTCATGTTCATATGTTCCTCATATAATATTATAAAATTTTTCATGAAGTTTCATAGCCAAGAAGATCATTAATAGCTCTCAAAAGCATCTCAAAAGTCTGTGTTTAGTAAATGTTAAGGTTTTCTAGCATTTGTTAAGGTTTTTTGCATATTCTTAGGTTTCAATTTCACCCTCTTACCCTACTTAAATGGCCTCAAAATTGATATATGAGGTATATTATATGATCATTCTTGTATTTTAACTTTAAGATAGTCTTGAGATACTCCTCTTTTCCTCTTATCACCCCATTTTGTTTCATCTCCAATCATTGTCTTACATTACCATTCTCATTATGGTCATGCTTATTTCAACCCTACATCCATAGTTTCCCATCATAAATTCATGGTTTCCCACATTTTACCCATCTCTATTTCATGTTTTCATTGCTATAAGGAGTCAAGATCACCATGAAGCATCTTGGTCATACTAATCTTGTATAAGACCATGATAACCATGCTAAATAGAGGTAAAATCAGTACCTACAACCAATACACCAAAAAGAAAGAGTTTATTATGAAAATAAAGTGAAAGTAGAGTCTATAATATGTCTTATTCAATATCTTAACTCAAATTATCTTATCAAGTTGTAGCAACTTGAAGGATAATAATCATAACCATGATTGGTGACCTCCCCAAGGTCAAATTCAGTCTTTGTCCATACAATGGACATATACAGTCATCTATAGTTGAAATTAAAATACATGGTCTATTTTCACTTGTATTTACACCATTTGAGGAGATGTCTCAGCTCTCCTCATCCAAGTGGAATAATTGAAACACCTCTAGGCTACTGGTAGCCTAAGAATAAGATGAATCTCTAGTTAGGGATAGCTCCCTTTATGTGCTAAGTTTAGAACACTACTACATCTATGCTTGTGAGGGAAAATGGAGAGATAAAAATTAAATAAAACTATACTAAAGGACGTGATAAACCAAATTATTTTTTGACTACCAACCAACTGCATGTTACACATGAGAACAAGGGACTAACCCAATAGACACTTCTCCAATCTACGTCTTCTCACATCAATGTTTCATTATGAGGTTATGGATTAATGTTTAGTATATTAGTAATATACAATAGGTCTATAATGACACTATTGAATAGGATAACTCACTCAACCTTGACACTTCCTTGAACACTTCACATGACCTGTAAGAAGAAGCTTTACAACTACAAATAGGTGAGAGAATGAGACAAAATGCTAATGAAACAAGAGCCATCACTAAGAAACATAAATAATAAAAGTAAAAAAAACTATTAATAGTCATGTAAGAGGTAAAAATTAGTAGTCTTATTTATCAAATGGTATGAAAATGAGTAGGGCTTCACCATACTCAGGTGGAGCATAGTTTACGAAGGCCAAAATCACTAGTTCTTATAGAACTTGAGAGAGAAGTGAGAAAGAGAAGTCCAAAGGTCATAAAGACACTTGCCAATCTAATCCAAGGAGTTAAATATTCATTAGAAGAATATCTTAAATGAGCCATGCAAATTTAGGAACCCAAAATGGCATCTCAAGTCATGAGATTCATGAAATGTGGCATATAAGTTCTCATTCTAGAAAAAAAAACTACCTTCATGATTTAGACCTATTTTAACATCCCAAAATTGATTATTTATAGGCCTAATTATTATAGTTATAGGTAATTATTTTATACATGCATCTTCATGAATTGGTTGCATTCCTACTCATTTGGAATCTCCTAAAAGTGAGCCATTATTGCTTGCAATCTAAAAAAATACTTTTTCAATCACCCATCACACTTGGACTCATAATTGGATTTATTTTTCCATGAAAATAAATGGGGGGTAGTGTGTACAACTTGGAAGTAATCTCCATGGCTTTATACTACTTAGGCACACCTTAAAAATCCATCCACTTGAAGTTTTCACACTTCTCACCATCATGTTCACTATGCCAGTTTTGACTGGCTAAGATGAGAGCTCTAGTAGAAAAAAATAAGAGTTTTTTCAAGGCTTTACATGTCCATAGGTATTTATATTAATTAATAATCTTTCTCCCAAATTTTATTTCATCTCTTGAATGTTCTTAGAACTTGCATGATGCATAAAACAATTAAAAAACCCATTTTGTACCATATTCATATAGATTATGCACAAATAATCTTGATGGTATGGAGAATAAATGAATATTATAAAATATCCAATCATAATTTTGGGAAAGATAGGCCATTATAGTGGCTTTCTATCTCCATTTCCTTCATCGAGTCTTTACAAGGGTTTAGTAAGGGTTTAGGCATGTTTTACCCTCTTAGCCATTATTCATAAAGATCTCACGTCTAACCTTCAATCCAATGAAAAAAATGGTTGTTTTAGGACCATATATAACATCTCAAAATGTCTTGGATCTTCTATTAGGTTGTGGAGCTAAAAGCTTCACCAAGATGCAAATAGGAGAAGTTACGAAGGTTGCGGAGGTTGCGGAGAGTTGCAGAATGAGTTGCAGGGCAACCGACGTCAGTCTGATCAACTGACATCGGTCAAATAGAAATGAAGAAGCAACCAACATTGTTTATTAGTCGGCTGACATCAGTCAAGGAGGAGCCGATGTCGGCAGCCTATGCGTGAACATGTAGTTTGCATGATGATTCTAGAGAGTCTATTTTTGGACTATTAGTTTGCATGTTAAAGGCTAATTATAGTCTTGAGTTACGTGTCTAATTATTTTAATTAAGATAGTCTAATTATTATAAGCATGAGATCTATATATAGACTCATGGGCTATATTGTAAACTATATAGTGCTAGAGAGTAAGAGAGCAAAATAAGCTCCTTCAGAGAGAGGAGAGCAATGGTGTGTTCCTCCTAGTGCCACAATACCAAGTGTGGGTGCTGGTTTGGAGAATCAGAAGGGTTCTTCGTATATGTATGGTCTTGGTCAGCAGGTGTGCATGGCTTCTTTTGGAGATCTACAATGGTGAGTAAGGTCTAGTGATTTGTAGGTAACAGCAGAGAGCAGGAGATCTACTTGGAGTACGGTTATGTACTTGGTGTACTGGCAACATGTTACTAACTGGTGGAGGTGAACATCAATTCTATATTGGAGTTGATTGTTGGGACCAAGAGAGAGAGAGGGAAGAAGGTCTTGAGGTGTGGCGAGCCTTTGAGGTGGAAAAAGAAGTGGCATCTTCTTTATTGTATTTTCTTCTGAGTGATTATTAATACAATTGTGTATTGTCTCTCATATTCTTGTGTTGTTTCATATTTCTAGTTACTTATCATTCTGGTTAAATTCTATGTTTAGTTGCTAATAAAAGAGGTAATCATATGTGCTCTAATTAGTGGAGAAAGATCTTGACAAGTGGTATCAAAGCTTTTGGTTGGGTTGACTAACAGGTGGTTTCAGATCTGGTTAGTGTTTGTTGATTACAGGTCACTCACAAGGGTTTCAAATTGAGTGGGAGTATAGCAATGGCAGAAGAAAGTAAGCTATGAATGGAGAAATTGAATAGCACGAATGGTCTGATTGATGGAAAGAAAGAGCAAGGAAAAGGAGATTGTTGGTTGGTAAAAGATCAGCATGTAGAAGCAAATGTTACAGGTGTTGTTGCACAGGTTGCTCTGGATAAAGTAGAATCTTTGTTTATAGATTCTTTTGCCTCTTTCCATGCAGCCCAAAATAGAGCATCTTTTCATAGGTATGTCTTTGGAGACTTTGGAGAGATTTATTTAGGGGTTGGTGAGCCTTGTCAGATTATTGACAAAGGGGAAGTGAAGCTGAAATTGCAGATGGATAACACACAGGTGTTGAAGGAGGTCATGCAAGGCCTAGTCTTGGAGATGAGTCTAATTTCTTCAAGAAAGTTGGGTGATGGGAGATGCACTGTAACTCTCACAGTGGATGCACTTGAATTAGATGGTGGTAAGAAAGTAGGCATCCTTTATCTATCTACTTATATTACTGATTCACCTTCTGTTGTAGAGATGTGGCTTTGTAGGCTTGGTCACTTATGTAGGAGGGGAATGCATGTTCTTAAGCGGAAGATAGATGTTTTTGACAAATTTAAGAACTAGAAAGCCTTGGTGTTCATGGAGGAGATGACAGATAGAGATCAGTGGAGTGGATTGAATTATTTTGAGCAGGGCTGTGTTGATTTGAATAGGGTTTTGATCCATGGAGAGCTCGTGGGTAAAAATTTATCACTCACAGGCGAACACAGGTACCGATGTCAGTCAGACAGTAACCAATGTCGGCAACAGGAAGACCAATGTCTGTCAGACAGGAACCAATGTTGGCAGAATGGATACTGGCGTCAGCTAGGGAAATGACGTCGATAGTCAAGGTCAGTGCAGAGAACTGACATTGATCGGATGCAGACTGGGAGATGGCTGAGATCAATCACTAGAACGGATGGTGGGCAGACAACAAGCTATAAAATAAGTCTCAAATGCCCATATGGAGGTCAAAAAGGGTAAGTGAACCTCATATTCATTGTTCACCTTCTTTATATGGCTTATTGATGGTTAAGAACTAGGAAGATGTGAAGAGGCAATGCAGGTAGAATCCAAAAATAGTGGGAGCTTGGCATGGATGAGGAGTGTGAGTCCTTGGAGAAGAACCAAATAGGAGTTTGGTGGTGGAGTTGTCAGCTAGAAGAAGGCATTGAAAGACAGATGGATTCCCAAGTTAAAGAAGAGAGTGGATGGATATGTGAGATGGAAGGCCAAGGTATATGGTCTTGAGGAAGCTGTAGGACAGTGGTACAGGTTTTGATAGGTGGATGACAAAGCAGGGCTT
Organism: Torreya grandis; assembly: GCA_037957365.1. NCBI lineage: Eukaryota > Viridiplantae > Streptophyta > Pinopsida > Cupressales > Taxaceae > Torreya > Torreya grandis. The sequence goes on along the minus strand of JARHVA010010360.1, from coordinate 45,533 downwards.
CAGTCAATGTCAGTGTAACCATTGTGTTTGACTTACCAGGTGGATAATGATTGCAACATTATTCTATTACTGTATGTGGATGATTTACTAGCAGGTTTGTACATACAAGGTTTTGTTGAGCTAAAGGTAAGGTTAGTTCAGAGGTGTGTCATGAAGAATTTGGAGCAGCGAAATTCTTTGGCATAAGAGACATGGAGATTTTATCTCCAGTGGGAGCTGATGTGAAGATGGTGTTAGTGGGATTCAAGAAGCAGGATGAAGAATCGGTAAGCACACCAAGGGCTAGACAGTTCAGGCTTAGCTTAGAATAGGGTTCAAAATCACATGAGGTCTAGTGTAGACCTAAGTTTTCCCAAGCAGTGGGAGTTGTCAGAAAGTATGGAGCCAATTTGGGGAAGGAGTACTTGAGGGTAGTTCAGTGGATTCTCAGGTATTTGAGAGGGACTAGCAGTAGGTTAACATGTTATGCAGGGTCAAGGTCTTCACTACATGGGTTGTAGGTTTGAATGTGGTAGGTTACTTGGATGACAGGTGTAGCATCATAGGTTGTGTGGTGGTTAGTCTTCAGGTTTGAGCTTGAAGAGGGATACAAGCCAGGGAATAATTTAGATGGTGTATAGGTACAGGTACAGGTGCAGTTGTTTATCTCCAAGTGGGAGATTGTTAGGTTATGGAGCTAAAAGCTTCACCAAGATGCAAATAGGAGAAGTTACAGAGGTTGTGGAGGTTGCAGAGAGTTACAGAACAAGTTGCAGGGCAACCAACATCAGTCTGATCAACCGATGCCAGTCAGATAGCAGTGAAGAAGCAACTGATGTCAGTTACCAGTTGGCTGACATCGGTTAGGGAGGATCCGATGTCGGCAGCCTGTGCGTGAACATGCAGTTTGCATGATGATTCTAGAGAGTCTATTTTTTGACTGTTAGTTTACATGTTAAAGGCTAATTATAGTCTTGAGTTACATGTCTAATTATTGTAATTAAGATAGTCTAATTATTATAAGCATGAGATCTATATATAGACTCATGGGCTATATTGTAAACTATATAGTGCTAGAGAGTAAGAGAGCAAAATAAGCTCCTTCAGAGAGAGGAGAGCAATGGTGTGTTCCTCCTAGTGCCACAGTACCAAGTGTGGGTGCTGGTTTGGAGAATTAGAAGGGTTCTTCGTATATGTATGATCTTGGTCAGCAGGTGTTCATGGCTTCTTTTAGAGATCTACAATGGTGAGTAAGGTCTAGTGATTTGCAGGTAGCAGCAGAGAGCAGGAGATCTACTTGGAGTATGGTTGTGTACTTGGTGTACTGGCAGTGTGTTACTGACTGGTGGAGGTGAACATCAATTTTATATTGGAGTTGATTGTTGGGAATGAGAGAGAGAGACACAAGAAAGTCTTGAGGTGTGGTGAGCCTTTGAGGTGGAAGAAGAAGTGGCATCTTCTTTATTATATTTTCTTCTGAGTGATTATTAATACAATTGTGTATTGTCTCTCATATTCCTATGTTGTTTCATATTTATAGTTACTTATCATTCTGGTTAAATTTTGTGTTTATTTGCTAATACAAGAGGTAATCATATGTGCTCTAATTGGTGGAGCAAGATCCTGACATCTCATGTAAATCTTCAGAGGAGATATGAGCATTCAAAACTAGCCTAACAAGCTTGATTCCCCACTTTGCATAAGTCTAAGTTGTCTTTGAGACAAAAGATGACCTCTTTGTGATTCCTATGCATTATTAAGAATTTTAAAAATCTTAAATGACCTTATAAACATGCTTCAATAGTTTTAAAATCTTATCTCATGATAAAATTGAAAATGGTTTTCCATTTAGCTTTAGGTCTAACCATTCCTACTAGGCCTGCCTATAACCCTTGTGTTATATGCCATCCAATTGGAATTATTTGAATTAAATAAGATTAAAAACCTATGTAATTATTAAAAAAACATTATTTAACAAGTTATAGTTCCCACATACATCTATAAATGAAAATGACCTTTCATTTGGGCACTAGGCCAAAACCCTGCTCAACTAGACTCGAAAGCAACCTTAAGGTTTAGAGCACCCTATTTAGTTCCATCCTTATATGATTATTTATTCATGTTTTCCTAGGTGTTATAAAAATTTAAAAACCTCATTTAAAGGTTCAAACATCTCCTGGATCATCCCTCTATCTTCTTTCTCAAACCTGTTAGTTTATGCTTAAAGGGAAGTACCCTCTATATGAGACAAAATAAAGGGTAGTTACCCTATTTACTCAGACCATTTAGATATTTTAGAGGGTTATTAAAGTGTTAAATATTATATATAATTTTTTTATCCCTTTATCTTATCATTACACCCCCTCCTTCAACAAAAACCCAAGATATACTTGTGTAAAAAAGGACTGTGCACAGTGTTTTGGTGTGAACTATATATGTTGGATTAGAGCCCCTCCTCTATGTAGTATTTCTCATGTCAAAAATTTATAAAGTTTTTCATGCTCATTTTTTTTAATTTTAAAATATCTACTCACTACTATAACCTTTCATGTACCCCTCATACCTTGAACTCTCAAGACTGAATTCTATCATTTAATTGTGTTTTGCTCTAATATATTGCACCTATAGGTGATCATATGTGTTAAAGTATTGATTAGAAGCCTATTTTGAATCTCTTAATATGAATTTAAATTTATTTTAACCTTTTTTCTCACCTTCCTAGCCTAACTCATCCCTTAGACACCTTATATCAATTCACTATCACCCTACAATCACCTAAAATTGACTATATAGAGTCTTGTAGGTGGTCTTTCACTCCTAAAACCTATGATATATATTCATTATAATATCCCTAACATATTTTGAAATCAATGTGATCTAACAAGGGTATATATTTTTTTAAGTTTTCATATCAAACTATGGATTGTGAGACTTTTGCAACCAGCTATAGGTTAATAATTTAGAATTAAGAATGCCTGTAGGTATGCATGGGACCCTAAAACACAACATGTTACCCCATTTTTATGATATTATAAATCATAAATTTCACCTTCACCATATCCAAATTGATATCTCCAATTCTTAGGACTTCTCCATGGGTGATGTGGATTTTGACCCTAGCTATAGGTGAATAACCTTAGAATTAGGCATGCTTGTAGGTGTAAATGTGGTCAAAACTTAGTATATGAGCCTCTTTTGAAGATCCTTTTCCTCATGGTATGTAATTTATCTTGATAATATCATTAAAAAATTATAATATTCTTTATTTTCTCCTTAAGACATCAATGATCACTCAAAGGTTCAAAACCTATAGATGATAAAGGAGAAATTTAGTGTTTAAATGGGCAACTTTGAGGCCTCTAAAAACCAAACTCCATAAACCCTCTACCCTAAAAAATACGCCAAGTCCTTCTCCTATGTGGATAATATAATACAATCACATTATGATTCATCAATAGATTTGGTAACCATGTTATATGTTATTGACAAAATTCCCCTAGACCTCTATTTTCATTTTTTAGGGAAAATATCTTTGAATACTGTCACCTCATTTTTGGAAGTGGCTCTCAACTTTGCCTAGCAGTTTATCTATGTAAATAGGTCTACTAGGATTCTTTTAAAACACAAATAATTTATTAATGGTTCCATAACTTGTTTCAACACTTCAAAAAGGGTCTTCATCTCTCTGTTCAGGTCACCTATAGGTGAACATTCCATAGTGGAGGTAGTAAATGATTTATGAGATTCAATTGAGTGTTGAGTTCCTTTAATGATTCTGAATATGAGATTCAAATGAGTGTTGAGATCCTTTAATGATTTTTAATATACTCTTTTCATTACCAATACCTTTCTCAACTCAAAAATCCCTTTCAACATGATTGGCCTTTGTGAGATACTTGTACATGTTCATTAATGGCTAGAAACTATGTGGAAGTATTATATTTTACTACCACAATCCTTTGATCACTCTTTAAAAGTTCCACTTTTTTGTTCACATTACAAACGTATTTTCAAAACTTTTAAACCCTAGTTAATTCTCCATGAACATGTTTCATAGCTTTTCATAGTTCACCTAATTGATTGTATATGACAGTCTTTGGCAAACTGACTGTATGGCACTTTACGACTGCATCTTATGAAATACCACTTTGGATAATGAAATTGAAATGAAATTAGATCAAGATAACATTATTAAACATGATAATGGAATTATTTCACCCCTTTTAAATACTACCAAATCATGGGAAACTTGAAAAATGTGAAAAACACCTGTAACATAAAATGGTGCATTCACCTACAATCTAAGTTAATTTGCCCATAAAAACATAATGAAACATGAAACAAAGCTTGGAAAATATCTGATGAGGAATTAAAAATCATCTGGAGTCAACATCACTAATTGGTTTCTATGGACTTATCCAAAATGGAGCAAAACCTATAGGGTACAGGAAATAGTGAGCAAAAAAACATAGTCAGCTTGTAAAAGATGGTTCATAAAGCATGATTTACCAATCATGGAACTATTTTTATGGAAATGGATCTCTATAAGTTTAATACCATCTCCCAAAGGCATTTGACCTAAAAATTCTCTGACTATCCGTACCAAGCACAAACCTACTAACCACTTTTATGTGTCTAGAAAGGCAAAGAAGGGGAAAAATAGTTTTAGCTTGAATTTGGCCCTTATAGAGCATTTAAAGTGTGTATATGAGTTTTAGGTAGATTAATATTCATATTAAAACCTTCTCCCATGTGTCAAACTCTCTCATAGGTTGTACAAGTGCCAAACTTCCCTTTTTTAGTTAATTACTTGATCTTCAGTTAGATAACCTATAAGTTTTAGATGGGAATAACTTTCCTAATAGGTAATCTAACCTATTGGACGTTTTTAAGGAAAAAATAACACTTGGGCACCTTTAAAACCATGCCACTTGCATTATGACCCCTAAATGCGTATTAAATGACTGAAAATGACATACTAACTAATTGGACAATACGAAGGCTAATAAGGCATTAAATGAAATAAAATAACATATAATACACCTTATTAAATAATTTTAGACCCCTAAAAACACCTAAATCTTAATTTTTTACCTATAGGGGCCCCATTTGACTTGTAGGGTCAAATTTGGTCAACACAGCCATTCTTGAAGTTTGACATCATCACATAAATGTATGGTGTACAAATTGACAAAATAGTGAATGGTTCTTGTTCATATTATGGCTTCATTTATGATTATAAAACATAAACTAGCAATCAAGTGTCTTTTATGATACCTACAACATGTACTCAAGTGAAACTACAATAGGTTAGGGATTTGTAGAGTATTAAGGCCTATCAAGGTGAAAAGAGATTGAGTGGATGATCAAATACGTGACTAAATAGTATGAAGTGGATAGAATAATGAGGTGGATAAATAAAAACACATTCTAAGTTATTGAATAACTAAGGAAACACAAATAGGGACCTATAGTCAGCTTAAAAAACAATTACATCCAAGAAGGTGGACATTAATCTTGAGGAGACCTAAAAGATATAAAATTTTAATGAGGTTATTGAGATCATATAAATCATTTGATAATTTAAGGTATAATGTTCACACCTCTTACCTATTGTTCAAATTCTCCAAGAATATTTAAATCCCACTATAGTCTGTACAATGACCTACAGTCAACAAAGTATAGTGAAGTATATATTAAGGAAGAAAAGGACTATTTTTAAGAAGAAGGTAATGATGGTATGGTACTATAGAGACATATTATTCTAAATATATTCATAGAAATTTTTGTATCAAGGGAATTTCATGAGTGAGAGCCAAACTCAGCTCATTTCATAAACCTAAGAAAATCTCCACCTAGAATTGGTTAAGGGACTCATCAAACTATTAACAATCAAACATTGAATTAATAAGTTCTTAACATATTCTAAAGATTCATAAAGGTTATATATTATTAAGAGTATCATAAATTTTGTCAAAATTCAATCTTAATTATGACCTTATTACATTGATCTACAGTCAAGTTCACCTCAAAAATGTCTACCTATAGTCATAAGAACATAGGTTTTTATTTAAGTTGGCATGGAAAATGAGAGTATAGTCTATAAAGTAAGTTTGATGTTCAATAGGATGATTCAAGAATACACTAATGATATGAATCATCAAGAGCTCATGAGAGGGTTACCAAAACATGATACATAGTCAAGGTTAACTAAAATTACCATCTATAGCCATATAAATGGCATTACCCTCTCACACAATCATAAACCTAAAATTCAAACTAAAAGATTATTCCCTTAAAGGAGTGAATAACACATGGAATTTTTTTTCAAATAAATTATAAATTTGGACATTTCCAAAACTTTGGTCAAAGTTGATAAGCACTGACATGCTCATAAAGATGATAGTACAGGCCTGTATGGAAAAAATATAGTTTAAGGAACTTAAGAACATTATCAAAAAGGATCAAAATGCTAGAGATGGTTTAAAATGATATGAGGGGTCATAAAATAAATAAATAATATTTAAATATATACTAGACACCTTTACACCTCATAACTACCACCTATAATAATGTCTAGTACACATTCATAATGAGGGTTCTTGAGGAGATAGGGCCTGAGAGAGGTGACATGGATATGAAGAATTACCAAATAGAGAATGAGAAAAATGAAAATATGATATTGATGAAATTTAAAATAATATTAATCATTTATATCACAATCTAAGGAAATAAATAAGAACACATCCATAGGTCTTATGAGATAGGAAAATGTAAACAACTCAAGTGAGGTTTTGGTAAAAAAACACCTACAAACTACAATACGTAGAATCTAATCATGAAAATTGGTAGGATTTGTCTTCATTAATAAATATACCTATACATAATATTTTTAATTTAAATTTAGGATGGGAAACATTCACTATTTTGTCATAGTCAACCCCTTATCTTTGATAATCAAAATCCAAGTAGGTAGGCTTCTTGAGGTGTTTTTAGGGTGTAGCAGAAGGTTTCAAATTGACCAAGGGTTTTTTTAATAATGATATGGTGTTTTTAAATATTAAAACACATTTTTTGGGATGATAAAACTAAAAAATATATGAAAACCATGCCCTTAAGGGATAAAACAAGAAGATAGGCACCAAACCCTCAAGACACACAATCACACTTTTAGACTTTTTCGTGAAGATTTTATTCATTTGGTGGACTTTGGGGTAGTGAGGAATACATTTTATACCTTATATAAGTTTTGGGAGTGAATAAATTTGTATAAAATGTGTTTTGATAGACACCTCAACTTTCTTTCTTGCATAGAAGAGGTACTTGTGTTTCCATATAGTACTCCACTCTTTGTTTTCATGATAAACTCTCCATCCCAATTTGGATAAAAGAGATTTATTCATACTTATGATTTTACTAATTCCTAATCCCCCTTACCTTAAAGGTTTGTAGACTTTATCCCAAGCAATTAAGGGTATTCTTCTTTTTTCCTCAGTACCAGTCCATAGGAAATTTATTTGAATTTTTTCAATAGCCTCTGCATATTTACTAGGAATTCTAAATAGACTTAAAGCATAAGTAGGTATGATTTGAAGATAGGTTTTGAGAAGAGTTAAATTTCCTGCTTGACTTAAGAGGTTTCCTTTCCATCCCGTAAGTTTCTTGCTGAACTTATTAATAAGATCCTCCCAGAATGCATCAGGGACTTTCAGACCAAGAGGCAAACCCAAATAAGAAGAGGGGAAAGATCCTATAGAACATTCAAGAATTTTAGCAATTTTATTTTGTCTCTAGATAGGGGTGTTAATAAATAACACTGCACTTTTGTTCTAGTTAATCAATTGACCAGAAGTAGAAGAATATAAATTTATAGCTTGCTTCAAATTTCTTGCTTCCTTGACTTCTGCTATACCCATAAAGATTTCTTTTTTTATCCTGATGTAATCTGTCCCTCTTCCATATGGGTGGCTGTTTAGGGGACCAAAAAGACTTTAGAAAAAGGATGTTCCTGGAAAGTGGGGAATGGAATTAAGGTGAAATTTTGGGATGATGTATGGTTAAAGGATTATCCTTTGATGGAAAATTTACAAGATAAGGATTTAGTTGATCGATGTAAGCAGAGATATGGTATTCTAGTGGGTCAGTATTGGCAGAATAATTCATGGGTGAACTTAAATGATGTTAGTCAAGACTTCAACAACATCCAATTATCTCTTAATGCTATTTCTCTTTATCCCTATCTAGAGGATAAGATTATTTGGCATGATGATCCTAGTGGACAATTTAAAGTCTCTACTATCTTTACTTCAAAGGAAAAGGGTAATCAATCTCTGTGGTCTCAAGCATGGATGAAGGGGCTTATCCCTAGAATAAATATCTTCTTCTGGATGTTGCTTCAAAATAAAATCTTGACCCTAGACAATTTACAGAAGAGAGGAATAAATGTGGTTAATAGGTGTATCTTATGCAAAAGTGGATTTGAAGATAGATATCATATATTTTTGAACTATCCCTACACTCAACAAGTATGGACAGAGATCCTTAATTTCTAGGGAATAATATGGGTACATCAAAAAAGTGTGGATCTATCTTATAAAAGTTGGTGTTGTCCCTCAAAAAATCTTGATATTAATTTTTTCTGAAAACTAACACTTCCTCATATATGGTGGGAGATATGGAAAGAAAGAAACAATATAATTTTCAGAAGTAAAGAACTTCCAGGATGTGTGCTTGGCCAGAATATTATTAGAGTGATAAAGGAGAATTTGAAATCACAGAGGGATTTTGATCAAACCTTTCAATTTTATAACCCCTTAAGATCTAAAAGGCCTAATCTGAAAATTGATAATCCAAGATTGAATGTGAAATGGAATGTCCCCCCTAAAGGATGGATCAAAGGAAATTTTGATGGGGTAGCTAAAGGGAATCTAGGAAGAGCAGGATGTGGAGGAATTATGAGAGATCATATGGGAAATGTAGTTGATGCCATTGCTATCCCAATTGGTAAGTTGAATAGTCATATTGCTGAAGCTACTGTAGCTCTATATATTATTAGACTAGCTGTTGAATTGGGATTTTCCAAATTATGGTTGGAAGGTGACTCGTTGAACATTGTAAACATCCTAAAGAACAAAAATTCAAGTTCATGGTCTATTGAGGCTAAGGTGATGAAAATTAAAGATTTAATTCTAAAGTTTGAAAAAGTGACCATTTCCCACACATATAGAAAAGCCAATGGAGTTGCTGACTGGATAGCTAATCATGTTGTCCAAACGGGGCAAAAGGTGAGATGGCATGATGAAATAAACAAGAATGTTGATCTCAAAGCACTTATCATTTATGATGCCATTCATTCTAAAGAGGGAAAGATCTACCAGGATTAGTAAATTAATGATTCAAAGGAGTGGACTTAAGGTGGATTGATTACATTCATTGAATAGGTACATTCATGAGAACACAATGTGGAATTCGCATGTGCCAGCATATTGGAAATTTCTAGTTCTTGTTAAAAAACAATTGGATCCTTTGTTCTGCTCATAGTGTATGGGTGTTATTGGAATATTGTTTGTTGTGCAAAATGAAGGGTGAACCAAGGAAGCAAGAGCCAAAAAACTGTGAAGAATGGAAGGACAGAAAGGATGTTTGGAAGATTCTTCAGAAAGGGAGAGTGCTAAACTATATGGAGTGACTGCATGGATCTAAACCCCATATTACGATAACATTCTTCAAAAACTGGGTCAATGACAGAGTAACCCTCCATGGTGTTACTGTGAAGCTCATAGAGGAATTCATCGTAGAAGTTATAGGGCTCCCCATGGATGGCATTAAATTCTCAAAGCATAATAGCATTTCAAATGCTACTTATAAAAAATTCTTGAAAATGGATGCAGAAGAGAAGTAGTTGGAAAAGAGTGGAGATTTCTTTGACTTGGAGTAGATAAAAGGAATCTGGAGAGACGTTCTTTCCTGCATTCATGAGTATTTCATCCTAGATGGTAGAAGCAAAAGAGTTCATCAATTTCATTTTGTCTTTCTTAATCATTTTAGGCATAAAGACATAATCTCCTTCCCTTTCTATTTGCACTTTTCACTGCTCTAAAGTTTGTTTGCTCATAGAAAGAAGGAAACTCGACCAATTTTGCATGAAGGACTGATTCTTATTATAGAGGGCTATTGCAAAAGCAATGCTATAGTTTCGAATCCTTATTCTAAAAAAAATAAGGATGAATAGGGTAAGAAGAATGGAAACGTGAAAGGGAAAGAAAAATAAAAATGTAGACCCTCCAGTCTTAAAAAATAGAATGTTGAAGAGGAATATGAGTGGGAAAGTTCAAAAAGTTCTGAGAAGAATGTTGTCGAGGAAGAAGAAGGGATAGAAACTGGGGATTTTAGTTCAAATTTGGAAGGGTATCAAGAAGATGAAGACAAAAGCGAGAAGGAAAATGAAGGGGGAAAAATAGAGGGTAATACAGAACAAAATAATTCTAATCATGAAGACAAACAGAATGTGGTGGGGGGAAGTGTTAAAGAAACTAATAATTCAATTGATGATTTAGCTTTGATAAGAGAAAAGGAACATTTGGTTCTACTTTCCAATCTTGCCATGGACATTGGAGAAAAAGAAAAGGATGAGCATGACCAACATAAAGACCCTACAGAGACAAAAGAGGAGAAAATGATGGAAAGGGAGAATCAAATTGAAAAGGATGACCTTTCCATAGGAGAATGCAGATGATAGGTGTGATGCTTGCCAGAGGGATAATAAGATCTCCTTCACGAATTTGGCCAAATTCAAAGTAGATGCAATTTTCCAAGTTGATTCGTGGATGCATAAGGAAATGATAGAGCTGAAAAAGAAAGTTGAAATAATGCAACATAACCAGGAAGCTGATAGGACTAAAATCAATAATTTGGAGAAGCAAATGAGTGATGTTCCAATTAAGCTTAAGGAATATGAGAATAATCTGAGAAGGCTCATTAAGGAAAGTAGAATGAAAATGGAGGAGGTTACTTCTAGCATATGTGCGGCAGTAGCTAACCTTGGAAAATGAGCTAATGAAGAAATAAAATCTTTGGAGGGGCCTAGTAAAAGGACTAGGTAGAGCTCGAGAAAGAAAGCATAGCAAGAAGTTTCTACTTCGACTACAACATCCATACAGGATACAACAATGGATGGAAATGAGACTATGAAGATGATCTTAGAACTTGAAGACTAAGGTCCTCTTTGTTGTTTTTGTTTTTGTTCTAGTCCTATCTGCTAGATGTTTTAACTGATTCTGAAAGTTGGATCTTTATTTTATAAACTTTTTTTGAGTTTTCAGGTCTATGTAATACATGTGATCTTTCTTAAGGTTATAGACTGTGGTTTCAGGTCCTCGTAAAACTTGATTTTGATACTATTTTACATTTTGTTTCAGGTTTGTTATTCTTATTGGGCATCCTTGTATCATCTTTCTATCTTTGTTAAAGGGTTTCAGGGTCCCTTCAAAACCTACTTTTACCTTAATCTAAACTTTCTTTCTTGCATATATAGTCTTGATAGCCTCTTAAAGCCCAATTTCACCATTGAAGTGACTTTTGCATGGGAGATCATTACTTTAAATAGTTATGAGGGATTAAATATAATACATTTTCATGTCAAGTGGTTTCCAATTAGAGGTCTATATGTTATAAAAAATCCTTAAGAAGATCTAGACCTCTAAGACCCTTGTAAAACCTTCATAACCACTCGATGGAGAAAATGAACTAAAATATGCATCTATATGGAATTTTAGCCATTAAATCATTTTATAAATCTTATTAAATCCCTTAATCACCTCAATGATTAGTTGGTTGGCACATGTAATAGCTTAGCTATACAAACTAGGTAAAATGAGTCAAATTTGAGCTAAAAATCAAGGGAAAAAGGGTAATTTCACATTAAAAGGATTTAAGAAGAAATATGGGGTATTTAAGTCTCTAAAAAACACTTATAAATCCATTAAAAAATTCCATTTGTCTCACTTCCATACGTAGATAGGGCTACAAGTCAAATCAAAGAGTTATTTCTAAGTAGGGTGAGGATGAATGGATTGATTAAGCCTATATCATGATTAAAAATAATCATATATAGGTAATTAATGTTTTAAATAGTACATAATAGATTTTTAACTCATCATAAATTCAAGATACCGAAGAAATTATGTAGACACCTATGCTTCTTCTTGACATCACTAGATAAGGCCATTAAGAGTGGGTACCAAGAGCCAGAGTAAGGTCATAAGGGCACTCCAATAATAATAAACATCATCATCAGGTATAATAGATATTTATTATAAGTTTGATCCATAGGAAATAACTATCATTGATCATCTTGGTCAAAGAAAACTAGACATTACTTAAAGAGCCTATTTTCCACTCTAAGATGAGATATCACATGATCACCATGGCACATACATTTTACATGGGAATTTTAGGACTTTGGGGGGAGTTATAGGGACTAATAAAATAACATTTTTTGGCATTGGTTAATTCATTAAAGGACTAGGATTTATGAATAATCATTAAGAGCCCAGAGCACTCTTAAACCCTTGTAAAACCCCACTAGCAGACCCGTTTATGAAGAATTGGATAAATATGAATCCAAAATAATTGAAAAATCTTTAATATCACATATATCATGAATTAAAATATGATATATCTATTTACATGGCTATTTTTTGTATGAATTTTGTATGGACTTGGCAAAAAACATGTTTTTGAGAGAAAAAACATAAAAGGAGAGTTACAAGGTAGTGTAAATAAATAAAAATACATGAAGATAAAATATTGACACTTTTTATTAATCCTAAAATAATTATATGATCATAAATATACTTGAAAGTTCCCTTGGGAGCTCATCCAAAATATCCATTCTACAAGAAATAAAGGAAAACTTAGCTAGTCAACTAGTTTGACTAATTTACAAGAGTTGCTTGCCAAGGAGGACTATTTTCATGACCTAAGGAATTTTTTATATCTTTAATTCATCCTATTTTAGGTTTTAAAAGTTCCATTTAGGTTCTCATGGACACCAAGCATAAAAAATTAAGCTACTAGGCTTATTTTGGTGTGGTAGGCTTATTTACTCAATCAAGTGGAGAAGAATGGCATATAAGTTTATTGATGAGAGATAATGTGGAGTTATCATGCCTTTCATCTGATCCAAATCATTAAAAACTTATCCTTTATGTCAATTACATGTTGAACTGGTCCTTGTGATGAGTTAACTGGCCTTCAAATGATCCATTCACATGCATAACTCATCTTGAATTCCAATTCATGAGTCAAATCGCTTCTATAAGGGTTATATAAATAAATAATGGCATATAATTATAAAGGAGGATCTTTGATAAGACAAAGAGGGACCAATTTTTTTTTTCAATGCTAAAGATATCATGGAAAGATCATGTAAACTAGTAGACTCAAGGAGAAGTCTTGAGGACTATTGGTAGCTATTGTAATTGAAATTTAACTTAAGTTTATGATGATTTGACTTCTATTTCTCCCATCCATGCCAATATATTAGATAGATCTTCTCTCTTTTCTATATATTTAGGCTTTCAAGCCTATTTTTAGGATCCCTCTCTTGGGCATGATTAAACTCTGCCAAGATTGAGCTTTATATACCTCTTGAGATGAATAAAATGATAGTTTTCAGACTCCTATATACAAGTTTGTTATATTGGTTTTATTTTCACATGGGTAGTATTTTATCCCTTGGTAGGTCCTAATATCACCTAATTACTAGTATCCCATCTTATGCAGGTCATATACAGTGTTTATTATTAATTTATTGAGATAATAGTGGATAAATTGACTAGTTAGTGTCTTAAATCAGGCCTTCATAATTTTCCTCATGCTTTGATCACTTGATGGATCCTTAATTTGAAACACTATTGCATAAGAGTCCTTTGGAGTTGTAGGATTTAGTGATTTTTTTGTCTTATTAGTGTTCTATGAGCTCAAATTTAGTGGATGAACCAACAATACAAGTGTATCACCATTAGTAGAATATATTTCCATTTCAGTTATCCTTTTAAACCTTTTCATCCCAAAAAATACAATAGGTTTTAGTAATTTGAGCATTAGTGATATATTCATAGGAGATAACCTCAAAAATATAGAGGTCTAGTCTAAGTACATGTGTCCCACACCTTAGTCCATTCAAATATTAGTCCAAGCATGAAGGAGATGAGAGAAATCTACCTTTAGTAAGGTGTTATATAGGTTGTTAATATTGAGGTTTGTGGAGGTTTCCCCTTTGAAGTGGCTTGTAATTTATTCATATATTATTATGTATTTCAATCATATTGTGATTTATTTATTTTATTATAGTTTATTGGTAAAGTAGTTTCATTACACCAAACCCCTTATAATTTAGGTACAATGTAAATGGAGAAATTGAGTAAGGTGTTCAACCTCATCTTCCCTAAGTGTGAGATGCAAATACATGCACATTTTTATAAGCCTACTTTTGGTATAAAATATGATGCAATTATTTGAGTAGTTATAAATCAATCTAGAGTTTTCCTAGGCTTGAAAATGAAAGATGGCAAATGGATTGAAAACTTATTAGGAACCTCAATAATACTTTTTATGGAGTATCTTCCTAACAAATCTTATTTTTAAAATTATCATAAATTATTCATACACATAGGCTTATCATGTTTTAATTAAATACTTATTGATGCGTAAAATATTAACAAAGGAAAAAATTAACATAAAAATATAAACATCAAAAGGATATGACCATGGGTGCACAAAAATAAAGAGGATAGAAATGGTAGATGCATTATTTATGTGTAAGGTAGAATTAGTGTGACTTTCATTTCCATATTAGAATAAGAAACAAACATAGATAGATAGATAATAAAGGAAACATTCTCATGGGAAAAAATAAATGAGATAAAATGATAAATAAAAGAAAATATGACCATATATTGGCACACAAAATCTAAAAAAAGGAAAATAACCAACACATAGATCTAAATATAAAAAGGACATGACCATGGGCATAAGATCCCATAAAAAAAGAGGACAAAAATGGTGGGCCCACTATTTATACCTAATGTATAATTAGTAGTACTATAATTTACATTCCAAAAGAAGAAACAAACATAAACAAAGAGAGAATAGAGGAAATAATCCAATGTAAAAAAATGAATGAGGAAAAATGAAAAATAAAATAAAAGAGGCCCATGAGAATGCATAGAAAACAAGGATAGAGACAAAAATACATAAAAAATAACCAATAATCCCTTAATTTAAGGTGAGACCCATTTTCACCAAAAAATACTAAAAAATGTAATAACAAGTCTTTTACCAAAATTAGGTGTCTAAATAATGTCCCTACTTTGATGTATGCATGTGAGTGTTGATGCATGCTTCAAAGTAAAATGATACATAATTGAAGTGTTTACCTTGAGAAACCATAGGAAGAGGAGGAGATATTTTTTTTCATGCATCCAAACACATATTTTCCATTTCATAAATTTTATTATACATGCTAAAAATGGCCATTTTCCAAAAAGTACTTAATTCCATATATGCTCATTGTGACTATTTGAATATTATAATTGAAAATGTAATTGAAATGAGCACAATAATGAGTGCACTTGATCTGTATGCAAAACAAATGCTACAATAAAAAATAAAAAAATGCCTACTATTCCCATTATTTTGTTTAAAACATTTATAATAAGTTTTAGACATATCCACCACTTATTTAGAAGTTTTGACAACCCAATCCACTTCTTGATTATATAAGTAGATAAATTTACTCCAAATATAATAGCCAATTTTTTTATTAGTATTATTTGATTAGTAATGGCTGAAAAAATCCTTTGATATATGTTCCATTTTGAGGTGAGGGATTGAATCACTCATGCATGCAATCACTCATCCAAAAATAATAGAGTTATAAGAATTATTTGTATTAATATTGTATATATTTGACACCATTTGAAAAAAAAAATTAAAAACATGTAACTATCATAAAATACTACATGTAAATTCCCATCGTATTATATGTAAATATGAAACTAGTCATGCTTCAAGTGTTGTGTAACATAGGATATAACATCATGTGAAGCTAAATACATAATATACTACTCTAGTGAGTATAATTCTCATATCACATATGAATTATACCATCATTTTAAGATTAATTCATACTATACTACCCTAGTGAGTATCATTTTATAGAAAAATATCCTAATTTAAGGCTCAATAGGTTTCACTTTCTCTAACAAGGATGAAGTGGTGAGGGTGGGTGTAAATAACCCACTAAAGACATAGTATGAGAGATGAACTAGTGTCTATGTGACAATCATTTAATATAGATAAATGTGTGGTAATCTTCATAGGTGGATGCATCCTCTATTGAATATGATAGTGAAAAGAACAAAAACATGCCCTACCAAGTTGATAAAGATGAAGCTATATCCCCACATTGCATAAGGATTCATAAATATTGATAGATATATCATGTATTAATTCCAAACATGTGTCTATATATATTTTGCATAATATCATATCAATACGAAGAATCAAAATAAACATACTAGACATAAGTGTGGGATAAGATCCAAATGCAAAAGATGTAAATATAGGACTCATGGAGAATAGATGTGGATATCATTCCCTCATAGGGAAATATAGGTATATATGTGATCATTGAATCTCATATTAGAGGTGAGTATAATTATGCTAAGGATGTCTTTGTTTTTACATAATTTACCAAGTTAATAAATCATAGGGAATATTTACGTATAATGCCATTTTTCACAATTAATAAGCCATGTACACTAATGTGTAATATATAATCATGTGTATATTAATTATGACAATCACAATTTTCCAAGATGTAAAATATGTATAGGGAATATGTGTTGAATAGTGTAGTAATGTAATGCACATAATTAGTGTGGCTCCATAAAGATATATATTACCAATGAGTCTCAAATAGGGATAATGTGTGGCATGCCCCTATGGGAAATAATTAATGCACATAGATGAATAATCATGTAATTATCAATTTAAATTTAGTGTCATATGAAAAATTTCCATTTTTCCCCAAGTGACAAGATATAAATAATAGTCTCAATGGTGAGAGGGACAAATAATTTACTAAAATAAATGATTTGTATGCAAAAAATGTATAGAATAAGCTCAAGGTAATATGTGGGGGTCTGTTTACCCCAATATCAAAGAAATATATGTCTCATATAGTGATGCACCTCTAAAAAGGCCAATAATAATGATGAATCACAATCATAGTAGTAAAAAAATGTATGTTATGGTTTCAAGGTGTAATTTATATGTAAGTATCGATCACTACATATAAGATGTAAACATTTATGCAAATATAACATGTAGATATCTATGTAAACATGCCAAATGTGTATGATATCAAGATATGTATGATTTGTATAAATGAACTCCATATAATAAATTGAAAGCTAGAAATATATCACTATATAAATATACTTTTGTAGAAATGTCTTGCATTTGTATGTCCATAACCATATATAGTATATATATCTTGAATCTTGCCCACTCAAATTATACCATTAGAAACACTTTTGAAAAATGTGAATATATAAACCTCTAGCATAGGTAGATACACATTACCTAAATAAATGATTTGTTTTTATAATTTATTTATTTTATAAATGTTTTTGTTAATTTTCAATTTTGTAATGAAAAAACTCAAGAAGATATGTACAATATGTTATAATAAGGATGTATCAATGAAGCATTATATGTCTACAATAATGAATAGTGTACAAGTGTGCTCAAGGCATAATTTTTTAGTGATGAATAGTTAGATATGAAAAATCAAGTTTCAAAATCATCATACAATAGTTTATGAGAACTTAAATCATAAAATGAGATAGTCATCATGAATAACAAGCTTAAAATTTGGTAGCCACCATGAATTTTGGGGTTAAATTTTGCTATCACTTCTAAAGAGGGTTGTAGCCTAGATATATCATATGTTGTGGAACTCTAAATATACTAAAATTGTATCATTGGTAGATGATTAGGTATAACAAGTCATAATAATGTGCCAAAATCCAAATAAGAAAGGGCCATGATATGAAATAAATAAATTTACTACAAAAAAATAAGCAAATTCCAAATTAGTAATATATGATTCAAGCTCTTGAAGATTTGTTGTAATTTAAATTTTCAAAATCATAATAATGGTTAGATTTAAATGGTAGATAACATATATGTGTGATTAATGCATGATATGGGTCTTTATTTACATGTGGTATTTGAGACAATCCAAATATATATTTAAGTTTAATCAAAAAATATAGATGGTTTTTGGAGCCCAAACTTTGTAAAAAATTCACATTAGATTTAATATTTTAATATTTTATTTAATGTTATGTGTTGTTTGAAAGAGAAGACTAAACTAGATCACAATCACCCATTCATCAACATTTATCTCCTTAATGTCATAAAATATAAGATTGGATCATGTGGATCAATGTCTATTTTCTCATTATTATCTTTCCTTTTTTGCTTCACTTAATTAATATTTGAATTTACATATCTAAATTTATTGGTGGTTTTTTCAAAATGAATGGGTGGAGAACCACTAATCTATGTCAGTTAAGTAACATTTAAGTAGGTGGTTTCCGCAAGTTTCTCTCCTTTATCTATAATAAGTGCAATGTTATTAAGTATAAAAGGTGGGAAAATTCACCCATTACAGTATAATTTTCCAATACAATATGTGTTCATGTCATATAAATATTCTCATATTCCACATGATGTAAATCTAATTTTTGATAATTATTCATCTGTGTGATTAGGATCAAAATTGTCATTTATATCACCATATTAACCATGAGTAGTGCCATTGGTCTTACTAAATAACCATAAAATGTAAGTATGAATTATTTCTATGGGAATATTTTATTGAAGTTATATGACCTTTGTTTGAGGCATGCTGAGATGTGGCATAACAAACTATATAAGTTTAACATGTCTATGATATCAAAAAGGAACACTATCCACAAGAAAAGTGTACATACAAACCTCATGTAAAAAAATTATGCATCTATATAATGTAGAGTGTACAACATTTAAATCATGAATTCATGGTCTTCTCAACAAAATATTATAGTTAAATTCATTACATATCAATTAGAAATTTATGGTAAAGTTTTAGGCCCAAGAGTTATGTCTAATATAATTAATCCCAAGGGGATTTATTTTTGAATGTTGAATGCTTTGATAATTGTATCAAAAGGAGAAAGTGTCTTAGTATCAATTAATATTTCATTAAAAAATTGCATATTATAAATATTCAATCATGTATCATTATCCACAAGGACCCTATTAATTCCTGAATGATCCATTTTGACCTAAATGTACAAAGGATGATTTTGATCTATATATCTTTAAGAGGTATATCCTAAATTTGGAAGGCAAATCAGTGCTCACTATTTTTAAAGTTTTAAAAAGAGACAAAAATTAAGTAGTATTAGTGTTGGTTGGAAAAACACCATCATCCAAAACATCTCATAATATGTATTTAAAAATAGTTGATTATTTAAGAAATTCTAGAATAAATATCTTACCTTGTGTATTTGTGATTGTTACAATAGTTCATATGGATTATTAATCTAAACCTCAAAATGAGGAGGGGTAATATTATAATATTTTAGAGTAGTATTTTAGATTACTCCACTTTGAGAATGAAAATAAGGAATGATAACATTTCATGTCCTACCCCTTTGATTTTTTACAATTTTAATCTCATATTAAATCACCATACATTCAAAAAAAATAGGAGCATCACTAAAATAGGTAAAATTAGGGGTTTTAAATGATATGGTATCATCATATAAAGCATGAAAAATAACCCTATCATGTCCCAATCCATAGGATAATATTTTATGATAAATGCTAGGAAAGAAACAAGTAATCAATGAGAAGCATTTGCATAACAACTGTGAAATAAATCATATGGATATATGAAATCAAACCAACTCCCACACCTTTTTATAAAATAATATATAATAAAAATATAATCCACCCATGATTTAATGTCACAATCAATAGATATGAAATGATAGATAAATATAAGCCAATATATCCAATATTTCACATAGTCATCATGGTTAAAGCAAGTAGGGGGAAAAGCCTAAAATCATAATCTATTATGAATAAAAGACAAATAACCTAGACAATATAAGCCCTAAATTAAATTTAATAATTTTAAGTTTACTAATTAAATTGTAACAAAAGGGGGATTATGTTTAATTAATAAGCACATAAAGTTTAAAAAAATGCATATGGATAAGTCTATGATAAGTTAGTAAAATACATTCCTATCCTTATGTGTTAAATATAGTAAACATATAAAAAGAAAGTTTTGAATTGAAAATTAAACTTTAAAGGGAAATAAATTCAAAGGAAAAATCACACCTAATATGAGTTTCTAATTTTTGAATGTAGATATAGACTATGTAGGTCTCTAGCTTACTGTTTACCAAATTTAATGTTCAGATTCCATAATAATAAGAACAACTACTAAACCATTCATGTCTATGGAAATATCAATAGTGACAAAATTATATCTCCATTCATTTCCTCTTATGCCATTTTTATATTTTATTCACTTTTATATTTTGAATTTTCTTATATTGCTTCAAAGCTGGGCGTTATGCCTATTTGTACTTTTGCTTTGAAAAACTGATAGACATAACTATCTAATTATTCTCTTTAATGATATTTTATTGGTGTAATATTATTTTAATATAATAATGTTAAACCTAGGATTAACCGTAGGAGAGAATTTGTCTCATAGTGGTAGAGACAAGATAGTCTCTATAAGAAGGTGAAGAATCTTGGAAAATGAAATGAATAGTCACATATATGGCTATACATATTATAATATCTCAGTCATTCATTAATGAAATAATTTTTTTTTACCTATTCTTATTATTTCATTTTTCATCCATTCTTGTCTTGACATTGGTATCAGAGTACATGCTTCTAAATTGATTTCTTCATCTATTCTTCCTCATTGCAACATATCCCACTTTTTAGCCAATAAAAAAAATCAAAATCAAATTTTTATTGTTTAGGACTATATTTTTTCTATTTAAGGAGGTTTTTTAGCTATTTTATTTTTTATTAAACTTGAATGATGTCTTTATTTTACAATATACTATTTTCTATGCTTAGTTTAAGACCTAAAGGGAGGTGTTTTCATCTATTTGGGTGGTATTTCAATCAATAAGAGGTGTTCTGACATGTATTAGACTATATAAAAGCTACATGGCACTTGAAATAAGAATTTTAATTTTGTGTATGTCATTATTTCAACTATGTGACTGCATTCCATTTATTTAGGTTCATTCTTTTATTTTTTTTGACAAGTTTTAGACTTGTTTTAGTTATTTACCTTCTCTCTTAACTGCACATTGGCTATTTGGAAAGGTGTGTGGATGTTTGAGAATATTATTACTTTCAATAATCAAATTTTTACTATACATAACTAATCTTAGGTTACATTTTTATTCGATTTGGTAGTTCTTGATCTACATGGGCATCTGAGTTGGCTATTTTTGGGTTGCATGGTAGATTTTAAACCTAAAATCATAATCATTTTCAAACTAGAAATCAATTTTTTATTTTAAAATTAATCAAAATTTCAAAAACAAAACAAATTATGTTGGTGTAGGTGTGTTCACACTATGATAGATATGTTCTTTCCCTAACTAGCTTAGTTATATGTTGTTCCACACTAGGAATGAGGATAAACTTAATTCAGGGAGTTGTTTTGTATTATTAGAGCTATAACTATTCAAATGTACACACAATTTGTTAGTGTATATATTTATTTAATTATCCTAACAAATATTTTATTCATGCCAAATATTTGGTTGTTGTGAAATAAAATTTCTAGGATATATTACTAGATTACCTATTATATTTTGGTGGATTGTAAATATCACATACCTGAGAAATACAAAGTCATTGTGTGCATAGTTATATGTGACAACTTTGGCTCTTTTACTATGGTAATGGCATGTTGATTAGATCTTGGTATATGAGTGTTTATAACTATGATATGGTATCAATCCACCTTTTGAAGCCATTGATCAATGCTTTGCCATTTTTTTCTTCATTGTACATATGCCATTATTTTTATAGGTTACTTGAAGGAGGATTTTTTGATGAAGTTTTGGTGATGTTGATATAACATCAAATTGAGACCAAAAGGATCTCACCATTGAGTCCATAATTACCAAACATGTTTAGACGCATTTTCAATTGGTATAAAATAGACACTTTGATAAAATTATATTTTTTTGTAGGTTTCTAGTCATTCTGTGCATGGCCATATGACCATATGGATTTATACAATGAGCGTTAAAAAAATTATAAGTATAACATGTAGTGGTAAGTTTAAAAAAAATTATTTGAATTTTTTTTTACTTAACCTCTATTAGGGTCGTATAACAAGCCCTACTCAACATTAACCTAAGTAATACCACACACTACTTACTAGTCACTATACTTTATTATACATTAATATCAAAACTATTATAAATGATTCATTGACAAAATTCTATAGATAAAAATACTTCTTCGTTATTGGTGAAATATGAACTCAATATGGCTTAGTCACAACATTGGGATTAAACCTTTCTTTGGTCTTTGGCATGGTTAATTCCAACTTGCATATTTATGTTGGCATGGTCTTTGGTATTGGTGTTATATCTTCCAATTACCATATTCACCAAATTTTGAGCCCAAATACTACGACACCATAATCCTATGTGTTAAAAAACTAAAAATACACTTTATGAAAGGAACATGATTTAAACTTTCATAAGGTTTCACTTTATTTTTTCTATTTGAATTTTCAATAGTTTTTTAGAATTAAAATAAATATTTTTGGACATATATTTTTAGAACTAAAATATGGTGCCATGGTAAACATATTTTTACCAAATCCTTTTCATTACCAAGGAGTCAAGTGTTTGAGTCCCCTTGAGGTAATTGTGGAAAAGTGATTTTTTTATCTTACACCATTGAAGTGTTATAATTTATAGGCCAACTTTATGAAGGCATTTTTCACTCATTTGAAAATCTAGGGAGTAAATTTTTTTTCACCCTAACTATTTTTTTACACTCTAGATAGTAGTGTTGTTTGTTTCTTAGATTGAGCAAGTAGGTTTCTATTTTTTTAGTTTTTTCCATAATTTGGTTCATGATCATAGTTTTTTTAACCTTCAGATAACCCTATCTATTGACAATTAGCTTGGATTGAGGCATTAGTTTTTTTTGAAGTGTATGCTTTTTTTACTCTTCATAGCTATGCAAACATAGTTGCTCCAATATATCTCCAAACTATACTTGAAAGCAAATTTTGCATATTTTCATTGAAAAATAATTGTAAATGCACTATGTATGAAGTACCACCTTGTCTCTACTAGGGGACCATTTTTTTCATCTTTTGGTACATAATATTGATTATTGGAGGGATTTTTTCATTGTGTCAATAATTGTATTAATCCCATCATTATACAAAACTACATCTTTAAAACCAATCTAGGGGGTTTGACCTTGTTGAGTGTTTTGTGTTAGAGTTTCATATTACTATAATGGCTTATTTAATATCACTTTAAGAAGATAACCCAAAACTAAAGAAGTAAAAATATCTTATGCACTCCCTCACTCTCAACAAGGACACCTTAATTCACTCCATATAAAACAAAATTACACATTTTAAGGATAATATTGATGTATTAGACATACATTCCCCTATTTCTAGTCCATCCTGTAATTCCTTACCTATTCATGAATATTATGCATCTAATTGATTTAATTTTATATTGTGACCTACCAGATCCACCTATAGTCATTGATCCAACAACTACTAACCTTCATTTGTCAGTATCTACACTTACTACTAGATCTATTGCTTCAATTATTATACCTTTTACATATCCCACTATAGATCTATCTACTTATATTCTTGGTTATTTTGAGAATCATATGACTAATTTGGTTCATACATACTTTATTCCATGGGTCACCTTGGCAAAGGTATTGGCATATGTTTACTAGGCATTATTGATCCCATCAACCCTATTAACTAGGATTCTCATGAAAAAATTGGTTATGATTCACATGTTGTATCTATATATATTTAAATATATATTTTAATTGACAAAATAGTCTTTCACACTTTAAAAATATCATTCTAGGCTCTACTCTTTAGTTCTTGACTTTCCCATTATCACAAGGCTTGCGTTCACTATCTCCTTGTGCATAAATGCTTCTCTTATGGTTATATGCTAATTTTTAATTACCTAGGTCACATGTATCCAAAAACATGATTAAAACCTAATACACATCTTTCACTATAAGTTATAGAGATTCAACAATTTTCTATTATCATGGACACTAATGCTTAGACCTAGACACTAGTGTTGACAATATTTTCTAGTTTCAATGTTAGTGCTCATACCTTATAAACATTCACATTTTCAAATATTTTAATATATATGGGCCAACCTATTTATCTTAATTAACCCTAAGTGAGATTATTTTCAAAATGTGTTGTATAAATATAAGTCAAAGACCATTCATTATCATCAAGTACTTTACAATCAAACATCTAAAACTTACCAAACAAAATCACCTCTCAAGTACTCAAAACTACCCTATTATTCCCTATTTTAATATTTTTCATAGAATAAATATTATTACAAGTCTTAAGCATTCAAAAATCAACCATGAACAATATTTTTAAAGTTTTGAACTAAATCACATGCACTTGCATATAACATATCACACCCTTATTCACATGAGCCCAAACATAGGGCAAAACTATATATTCTAAGGCCTTCTTCAGAGTATTAGATATTTAGGAAACACACTAAAAAATGGGTCTTTGAGTTCAACTCAAATTTACTTGAGCACAGTAACCATTGTTTTGTAAGGTGGCATTCCCTAATTTAAGGAACTAGGGTTTTGATCAAAACACTTATATTAAGAGCTTGTGTAGGTGATCCAAATAGAGAATATAAATGGTGACAATGAACCTTAATAGGAATATTTGGAATTTATTTAAAATATTTAATATTATGTATAATACATTAGTGGACAAATCATAATACTAGCATTGATGCTAGTGTCCATAAGGTGACATAAGTGTCTAGATTGATAAAAAACTAATATTTATAATTTGATGATTAGATCCATATATTTAGATAATCCATTTTTATGAATACAATACTTAGACATGTCTAAACATAAATGTATAAGCTAAGTACAATTTCACCTTTGAATTTCTATTATCAAAACATTAAATGCCATACTTTCTATATTTAGCATATTCTGAGATTCAATATATCAATAGAATCTAAATTTATTTAATTGGACTAATTTTTAGATCAGCTTACTATTTTATTGATTAGGATACTATTTAATTTTAATAATTATTTATAAAAATATCTAAACATTCGTTGAACCTAAAATTTGAGTCTTCTCATGCAAATCTTAGCTTGCCCTAGGGTTTTCAACTTTCTAAGGTTTTTACTTGTATTTGTTTAGATCTATTTTATCATTTATGTTTTGAAATTTATAGGAATTAAAAACTAAAAATATTATGTTTGTTAAAGACCTTAGTAGATTAAATCAAGGTAATAATATGCAATAAATACAACCACTAATTTTTTATAGAATTAACTAAATTTTAACTTCTATAAAAATAGTATAATAAATAGTGGAAGTAAGAACTTAGCTAGAAAACATTGTGATAGATAATTTGGGTGTTGGAAACTAATTTAGAAGTTGGTTTAAGTATTAAAAATAGGATCCTGGTGTCATAAAACCTCATGGATATTAGATCTATAATTGGACAATAGTGCTATTATTGAAAATGTGGTAGTAGTGTCTTGATATTGGCAATAATGTCTTCTATGTAAGACTACCTTAAGCTTCTAAGTGCACCTATGTTTGGATATTTGAGTTCTATTTCTATAGGAATGATTTATAAAACCCTATATTTTTCATTTAATTACTGATTAGTGAGCAAACCCTAATCCTCCATGTAGTTAAGGTATCTAATTGACATGAGATGAAAAGTGTGTTTGTTAGTAGGGTAGGCTAGACATCCTCAACACCCCATTGTGAAGAGAGTTAAATACATACCAATAATTTGAGGAGGGATCAAGATCAATGTGATTATCCCCACATAAGTATTAGTGCAAATGTAAGTGAATCTAGTATGATAGTGGCCTTGAGTATTCTTGAGACTAGAAATCTAGGTAATCTAAGATTAGGACTATTGTCTATGGTAGTATGAAAAAATAAAGCAAAATAGGGATTGATAACCTTAATTGTGCACAAATTTTTCTAAATTTGAATGCGTATTTTTCATCTAATTTCCATATAGTGGTTATAGGGATAAAATTCATGTATTTATACTATTTTGATGCTTTTATGAGTCATAAAAGAGGTCTAAGCCAGACTTAGGGAGTTCTAGTTTTTAAAAGATATCCATTTGGGGAAAAGAAGGGTAAAGAACACTAACACCATTTTTGAAACACTAGTGCCATGTAGCACAAGTTGTCTTATTATGGTGCTAGTGTCTAGATGGTAGAACACTAAGCATGAAGGGCCAAGATCAAGAAATGAGGGTTTAAGACTACTTTATAGCTAACTAGAGACATATGTGAGATACACAAAGGTTGGATAAGTGTAACAATAGGATCTAGGATAGGTGTATGGTTGAGATAGGGATAGATAGTATCAAGTATCAATATTATCACTCAAATACCAATTTTAGGTGATTACATCCCCCCCCACCTTTATTCTAGAAATGTTGCAAAGAGAAATGACTAGGATAAAGGAAAAATAAGCGTACATGGACTTACCTAAGAGGTGAAGCCTATAAAGATAGGTATGAGTTTTTGAATCATGATCCAATGTGTGTCCTATAAGTTAAAAATTCATAAATAAGTCATTAAATAATAAATATCAAAATCAAAATATTAAACTGGTTAAAGAAGTAAAACTAGGTAAAACTAGGTAAAGAGATATGAGAGAGGAAAGGAACAAATACACCTCATTGGGTATGTGAACCAATGCATAAATTTGGTGAAAAAATATTTATTCATGTATATAATGATCAATTGTGGAATATATTTGACAAATTTTATGGATTTATCAATCCTCATGTGTGGGTGTCTCAAGAACTCAATCCATTTTTTGACTCCATCATTTCCCACCCCTGTTTGGTGTATTATGACCTATGAATAACTTAGATTGGACTGATGGTGTGTCCAACCTTATCATCTAGGTGGATCAATAACTAAATTAGGATACGAATCAATCATTTACCACCCATGTGTAGCAGATGCATTTAAAATTAAAATTACATGAAGTAAATATAAATGTTTAACTAGGTAAGTCAGCTCTATGGCCACTTGGGTACATTAGGTAGCTCCAAGTCACTTGGGAATTCCAACCACTACAAATTAATTAAGGAATTAAATTAGTATACAAATTATAATATGATTTCATATGTATACAATATAGAGAATTGCATGGAATTTATCATTTTATCTAAGTAACTAGTGTGTAAGTGAGCATATAAAAACAATGTGCCATGCACATGTCCCTAGATCTAATATATGATCATATAAATTATGGATTGAGTTGTAATAATATGTATATAGGTACTTGAATTAAATATGGTAAATTTAATTTTGTTTATGATGCCCCCAATATAATCAAACTAGTATGAAACTAAGCTGAATTAGTATGAATATGAGCAAAACTAAAAAATCTATAACTGAATCTGTGCAAACATGTACTATACCTACTATACTTTTTTATCCAATTTTTGGTTTAAAAAAAAATAAGGCTACTATATATTAGTGTCATATCTTGGATAGTAGCACCATGTTGCACCAGAGTCCCAATTTGGGTGCTAATGTCCTTTTGGTCTAATTTCTATGCAACTATACTACTTTTTGGGTCATTATTTTCTCACTATGTTTACCTGAGTCTAATTTTTTGTAATATGAGATTTGTGATGAAAATCTAATATTATTGAAATATAGGAGTTGTATCTATTTGAAAAACCCCTATTAATTCCTCATATTTTTATGGTAGTTGAACATGTGCAAGAAAAGTTATCAAAAGAAAAATCTCTACAAAATGTGTGTTAGTTAGAGCATATGTGATATTTACATAATAATCCAATATAATATGCATAAATAACATTGAAATGAGTATAATATTTTAATGTAATATGTATGTCATGTCTAGCATTCACAAGGGTGTCAATATAGATATAAAAATGCATGTAACAATAAATATGAGTAAAACTAGGTAGCTACCTAGGGAGATGGGGCATGATGTCCATCACAACACCCAAGTAGGGAAGGGAGATGCATCAGGTACCTCATGACATAAAAAAATGATATGTGTAACAAATAAAAGACAAGTTTCATGTCCATAACACACACAATAAAACATACATATAAAACACATGAGGTGTGCAAAGTAGGCTAAGGGTCCATAATACAACGGACATAGGGACATGTCACTAAATTTGAGAAAATAAGACATATAATAATATGTAAAAATGTGCACATACATAAGAAAAAAGTAATTTGGCTTAGTTACACATAGAAAGAAATGTTAAAATGTTCACATACACAATAATGAAGGCACACACAAGGGCATTGGCACACATACAAAGCATACATATTGTGAATAGAAGTGGCATAGATCCAAATAGAAATGACATATTCAAAAACCCTTGAATAGGATAAGAAAGATACAATAAAGTTTAAGCTAAGAAATATAGAAATGAAAGTATGCATGAACATTTAATATACATCTATGTAAGAACTAAGGTGTACATATACTAAATTGAAAGTAGTAATAGATGGTAAAACATCTAAGTAAGAGTAGCATGATCAATATAACAATGATAAATATGGTATGTAGAGTATAGAAAGATATAACTTTGGAATCAAAATTTTGTATAGGGTATGCCCAAGTGGGCGTATGTGTCAAGTGGATACCCATATATTGGTGTATATGCCCCTAGTGGGTAGATAATAGAAAATTTAGATTCATGTAGTGGAACTAAGTCTTGTATAAATAAGAAAGCACTCATCAAGAACAAGTGAAGCATGTATGTATGATAAAACCAACTATACTAAGATAGATATCATTTTTAGTGTCTATAAAATATAAGAAATGTAAACATAGAAATGCATACAATCTATAAAGTTTATGTTTTCAAAGTAAATATTTGAATGCTTTTGTGTTTTTGAAATATTGTATTTTTTTTTGTATTTTATGGATATAAGTTATGTATAAGAAAAATGAGAATTAACTATGTAAAAGGAACAAGAGATAAATAAATTATGTATAATAAGGGAGGAACAATACTAATTGATGAGTCTCATGGGAGACTAACTATCAATGTGCCTTGTG
The DNA here is from genome assembly GCA_037957365.1 of Torreya grandis. Classification (NCBI taxonomy): domain Eukaryota; kingdom Viridiplantae; phylum Streptophyta; class Pinopsida; order Cupressales; family Taxaceae; genus Torreya; species Torreya grandis. The sequence continues at coordinate 16,031 of JARHVA010010360.1, read as the reverse complement.
TCAAATAAAGAAGATATGATCATGTCTTCTATGTGAAATGGAAACTATGGTCCTAGAATGTACTGTACTAAGTGATCTATATCTAGCCCTACCTATGAAGTGGTGATAGGAATATATGATATTGACTATGGTGTCCTCTAAATTTTAGGGGACTTTGGGACTAATCTGATAGAAGAAACTATAGTGGCATAGTTGCCTTATGTTGAGAAACTTGAGAAGTCAATAAGATTGATCTCAGAAAAAAGTGAGTAGAGGGAGGCCATCTAGAATCTACAACATATCTCTAGCATTGGGGTCTCTCTAATAACAGTCTTCATAGGAGATTATGTGTACATGGAAACACTGTAGGAGTAAACCTTACCTACACTAGTGACTCTATCAAACTATTAGAATTATCTACTAAGAGGGGGGGTGAATCAGTAGACAAAAATTCAAATTTAATTCCAAACACCATTCATTAATCATACATAAACTTGATCTAACAACAACATCATGAAATCACATACATTCAAAGCATGAACAAGAACATACATCACATAAACACATCATATATGTGAGAAACCCTCAAGGGGAATAAAACCCACTAAACCTTGAAATATGGACTACATTATTATGATGAAAATATCCAAATTTAGTGAGACAACCATCTCACAAGGAGATATAACCCCTATTTAGCTGAGCACCCACATAACTATAATTTTACAAGCTTCACCTTGCAAGGAAGAACCAACCCCCTAGGAAAATAAGTACCCACTTAGATAACTTAAAAATAAAATCACCTTAAACACCTATTTATACTCATAAACTGATTATTACCTCCTTTATTTTCACTCTTCACTCTTAAACAGGCCCAAGGGCTTACTCGCTCAACTAGCCTCTTCTAGGCTTAGTAGGTCTAATGACCTTCTGTATCCTCATTTATCAACTTGATCAAAAAATAATGAATGATATTATTCACTATATAATGTTCCTAAATGACCTATACATTATCTTTCATATGTTTTATCCTTTTCTTAACTCTACTCTTTGTCAACACACATAAATAGGCCAATTAGGCCTTATACTTATACCACAATTTTGCTCTAACCCATATTATTCAAAAAATATGCTTCACACACTTTTATTACACTTGGAATATTTATGCACACATGTTACATGGGTGATAAACTTCAATTCATAGGTCATCCATAGTCCTTAAGACTTAAAACCTCTATTAGGTCTAATTGAGACATAAAACAAATAGGCCTTCACATGCACACATTATCATTGCAACCTCTTGGACCACCTTCAGCTTCCACCAATGATTAAAAAACATCCAAAAATGTCTCCAATATGCCCTTTCACACTCACTCATGGGTCCAAACCACTTGGAACAAAAATTCACACCTTGAACCTAACAATTAGGTATCCTTCCTCTTTAGGTCTTGATACACAAAAAATGCATTCTTAGACTTATGAAGTATTCAACAAATTTTATCACATAACTATATGAAAAAATAATATGTATGGAGCCTACATGACATATAAAACAAATACATGTGATTTAGGTAATCCAATGTAGGCCAATAGGCTTTAAATGAACTCTCTCAAGATGACCACTTAGACTAGTCACATACAGTCAAAATATAGTCAATTTTTTTTTATTTTCTACATTTGATTAGGGGAAAAAAGACATAAAATGAATTTTTAGGAAAAATTTAGACTCATAAAACATATAAATACTCATTTTATTCTTCAACTCAACTCAAAACTCTTCCAACTCACTTCTGTAAAATGATCACTCAAACTTCTTATAGCCTTCAAGAACAGAGTCATGAACAAGTTCTTGTTTAAAACCTATAATAGTGATTAGAATATATATTATTCACATGGATAGGTAATTTTTATATATATTTAAACATCCAATATTTATTTCTCATGTTTTATCAACATTCATTGGTCTAATAGACCAATTCCATAGGACACTATTTCACAGTCTTCACTACTCAGGAAAGCCGCTTTAAAAGCACTACTTTACCTATGTATGAGAAACATCACCACTTTAAAAAAAAAGTTAAAATATGTAATAGGTATTAAAAAATAACCAAATTCATTTTATCCATCCCTACTCACCTGTAACACTTCCCTAAACACATATTCAATTTGACTAGCTTTTCCTAACTATTTTCATTGTTTGCAACCCTTCTTGTAACACCAAATTATTCAAAAATAAGCATATTTATGTACCTTATGCTCACTAAAATAATACACCAATACCATATATATATATGAATTTAGTAGTATTATACACCTTCAAATATTCAAACTTGGTAAACCAATCCATTTTTGGCCATATCCAATAAGCTTTCTCTAAACAGGTTATTATAAGGGTTTCTATGAGGGTTTTGACTAGTTTACATTATTAACGAATGTTTATAAAGTTATATCCATAAATACAAGAAAAAAAACTTTCAAAACATTCTTAGCTCCATTTTAAACCTCTTTCAAAAGTCTTAGGTCACCATATAAACATTACATATGCCAATGAGCATCACAAACTTCTTCCTAAGCTTGGAAACCTCTAATTTGCATGCACATAATACTTTCCTACATACTATCTTGATTTATATTTATTATAAAAACCTAAATCTTGGTCAACACATTTGATACACATTTTGAAAGATGATTACATAGGCTCTTCCACCTTGATAACTCACCTTGACCCTCCATTTAGACCTCACTAGATCTCTATGCACACTAGGTCTAGGACTACAAGTCAAACTTGGATATATAAATCACTTATAACCTTATTTTAATAGTCTAAAATCATCATAAAAATTTAATTTTCACTCATTCCAAGTTCCATAGCTACCAACCTTCTTCATCCTAGCATCAACTAGCATAACCCACTAGGCTACCAAGCCTATGCCATTATACAAGGCTACCAAGCTATGCCAACACACTTGTTTAAAAACTTGTATTATTTCATTGACTTAAAACAACACCTAAATTCCATATTCAATATAAAAATACAAAAATAATTATTAACACAATGAAATAACCACTTTATCATTACCTTTGACATCAATGCATACATGGCATCATCCTTTGACATCAATGACAACACACTTGCCAACAATATCCCACTTTGTCATTGATGAAAAAATCTTATTATCATTATCTCCATTTTCCATTAATTATAAAGTGGACATATGCTCATCTCAAGTTCATCTACATAGTCCTTTGATCCTAGGACCTGACCTCTTACAAATATCACATACTTCCTTTGTCCATGCATGAAGATACAATACCTTGTCAAAACACATGACTTGGTTTGATCAAGTAATCATATAAATATTATTGTGTTCACATTTGTAGTATGCATCTCCACATCTTCATCATGACTAGAGAATCTCACATATGTTCCCCCTCACATCGTTCACATCTCTTCAAGCCTCTCAAACTATCTAAGTTAGCTCCCCCTAACTCCATGCTCCATCTGAAAAAGTCATCTCAAGGAATACATAACATGATTACAAGTAGTACATGTTCATAATATCATCCTTATTCTCACTAATCATCTCATTAATATGACAACACATTCCTCAATGGACACTTTTGTAGACTCCTCTTCACTAATACAAAAACCTTGTGATGCTACAAGATAGTGATCATTATCAAAACTTCATGAACACCCTCAAAGCACATACACCATTTTAACTCACTCTTATAACAATATATCTAATATTTATAAGCAATCAAAATAGTCATCAATCCTTCATGGATTAGAACTTCTCAAAACACTCTATAGCAACATAGTCATACAAGTTTATAAGTATAGACTTTACTACAATAGACCTTTTGTCATAACCTATCTTCTTTATGATATTTAAACAAGAGTAAACCAACATGTTTCAAGCACTCAATTATTTTGAAATCATTCTACCTTTCATTAAATCATTCATCCTTATAGAAAACTACAAAAACCATTTCTATTTATCAAATGTTCCTCAAACTCCATTAAACTATTATGAATATTGTAATTTATACCCCTTATTGAGAAAATATGACCACTTCACATGGATGATCAAAAATTCCATAAGTTCCTTACAACATTAACCATCTTTCCTTCAAATATCATAAGCCATTAAGGTTCAAACTATCGCAAGATATCCTCTCGATCAACAACCAATCATATTAGGTCTATGAGACCTCATACACTATAATAGACCTATGATCAAATTTTTTTATCCTTTATGAGATGTCAACAGGTATTATACATATTTTAATTAATCCACTATGACTTAAATATCATTTTTAAACTCAAAAAACACCAATCTCTTCATGACATGCTTCAAAGATCATTCAAAGACAAAATTTTCATACTTTGTCTAAACCCTATATATGAAAACTTAGAGCTTATTACTTGTTACACAAAAATTTCAAAATATCATCATAATTTTCTAATACCTTATGAGGTCAACATATTACTAAATCGACCATTATACTTCAAGTCATATTCTCAAGAGAATACTATGACAATCTCCTTCAAGCTTGTAGGAAATAAGATAAGCTACATGAAATATCACCTAAAATACCTTCATGAACATATTTAGGGATCTTATAACATGATAAAATCATATCATATTACCTCACTACCTTTTATCTTCAAACATCACTTTTCCTATAATGGAATTGATTTTAAGAGATCAATCTTCAACTTACACATATACTAATCTCATCTTGCTTCTTAGCCCTCATTATGAAAACCATTATAAGAAGCATTGCATATTCTCCATCAAAATATCATTGATATTTATAATACATCATAATCCCATATTTACCAAGAACAATATCTTTAGGTTTTGTTAAAACCAAACCCTCATTTCACTATCTTTTACCTTTAGAACTTTAAACTTCTTTTCAAACAACAAACTGACAAATCAAAAAGAATCTATAGGAGATAAAAGACCTTAGTTAAATCTTAAAAAAATTTACAATCACCTTAATCTTCTAAGAGCATTAAAAATCTCACCTTGTCACACAAGTCTACCAAAGACAAGAATCCTTCAAGCATAGTCAACTTTCAGGTTGACTATCTTACATAAGAGCACACATATAGATCATCTAAAAATCATGAGGATGTTATTCATGGAGATACGAACATCATCCAATATTTTTTCAACCCTTAATGTGATATATATCACTCAAATAACCTCTACAATACAAACAACTTCTTATCTCTCAATATAAACCTATAACTTTGACTTTTGACTCTCCATAACTACACTTGTATAGATACCTGAATCAAACCACCACATAGATGATATTATACACTAAATACTATTAAAATTTTATTATTAAATCATCTTTATTTTAATTCACACATGGAAATTACAATCCATTCTTTTCAAAATGGTTTCCTTTGATAAATTTGAATTTTCAAATTCCAACAGTTATATTTTCATACAAAATTAGCAAATATGAAAACAAGGAAATCTACTTGGGATAACAAATTTTAACCAACATATATTTTTATATACATAAGTTAAATTCCTAAAAATTATACCACATAATCTCCTCTCATAGGGGAATCCATACATATACCAAAATTTTCCTGAGTCCTTCACACGTATGAATGTTGATGTCATCAATATGCCAACTCAACCTGGTTTGACAAGAGAATAAGGATGAACTAAGAAACCAAAAAATCAATATAAAGTCTTAATATGACCTCATAAAGTATAAAAAACACTTATTATACCCAATATATCCTCTCATATCATCTTCCATTCCTTCCAAGACCTGTACTACTATCATACAATCATAAAACATCCTCTTGACTTCTTTGTCTATGCAAACAAGACAATGACACTCCATGACCTCATGTGACATTCAAAACTCTTCATTGGATATTTTCAACTTAGAATAAAAATATGAAAATATGATAATACCTTTGATACTTCATTAATATTCAAATAGACCTCAATTAAGGCTCATACTCCAAGCTTCTAATCAAACCATTACCTTTCTTTCTTTTTTCATGTTAGTTGATCAAGAGACCAACTTCAATAATCTCTATCATTCAACTCAAGTTTGATATTGGATTTAGATTAATAATATTCATTATTATTAATCATTTATTATGTAATCATGTATACTAATATGCAAATATCATCCATGATCTTCACAAACTTACCCAAGACTGCAAGCAAGATGAATGTTATCCTCATCATACCTTAAGCTACTTAGGATAACCTGTAGGTTGTTAAGCCTCATTAAAATGTGTGGATATGATACCAATTTTTAGAACTATCTAATAAGAGGGGAGTTAATTAGTATAAAATAATTCATATTAAATTCCAAACATCACTCACAAAGCATACATAAACTTGATCTAACAACAACATCATGAAAGTACATACATTCAAAGCATGAACAAGAACATACATCACGTGATGACATCATTTATGTGGGAAACCCTAAAGGGGGTTAAAAACATATGAAAATTTAAATATTGACTATAGTAATATAATTAAAATTTACAAATTTAGTGAGATACCCATCCCACAAGGAGCTATGACCCCTATCTGGCTAAGCACCCACACAACTAGACTTTTACAATATTTACCTTGAAAGGAAGAACCAACCCCCTAGGAAATCAAGAACCCAATTAGATAAATTGAAACTAAAATCAAATTGAAAACCTATTTATACTCTTCAATTTATGATGACCTCCTTTTTTTCACTCTTCACCCTTTAATCTCTCTCAAACAACCTCTAGGGCTTACTCACTCAACTAGTCTCTTCTAGGCTTAGTAGGTCTAATGACCTTGTGCATCCTCCTTTATAAAATTTATTAGATAATAATTAATAATAATATTCACTCTTTTATGGTACTCAATGACTTTTACCTTCTCTTTAAAAATTTCTTTCCTTTGCGTAGCTCCATTCTTGCTCAACATACATAAATATGCCAATTAGGCCTTATACTTATGCCACAATATTCCTCTAACCCATCTTGGTTAGAAAATATTATTCACACACTTATATTACACTTTTAATATGTCTTCAAACAATTTAAATATATGAGACACTTCAATTCATAGGTCAACCATAGTCCTTAAGACTCAAAACCTCTATTAGGCCTAGTTGAGACGTAAAATAAATAGTCCTTCACATGCACATGTTACCATTGAAACCTCTTGGACCACATTCATATTCCAAAAATTATTAAAAAACATCAAAAATTACTCAAATATTAATTTTAAATCTCCCTCATTTTTTCACACCACATTGAACACAAATTCACACCTTGAACCTAGCAATTAGGTCTCCTCGCTCTTTAGGTTTTAATATATAAAAAATATAGTCTTAAAATTAGGAAGTATTAAACAAAATTTTAACATAATAATATGAAAGTATAATATTTATGTAACCTAAAATACTTTTTAAACACCTCCATGTGATTTAGGTACTCCAAAATAGGCTAATAGGCTTCAAACAAACTCTCTCAAGATGACCACTCAGACTGGTCACATACAATCAAAATATAGTGAAATCATTTTGAATCTCCACATATGATAAAAGATAAAAAAAATAATTAAAATTAATTTTTATGAAACATTTATACTTATACAATGTCTCCATACTCATTTTATTCTTCAACTCAACTCAAAACTCTTCCAACTCACTTCTACAAAGTGATCGATCACTCAAACTCCCTGTAGCCTTCATGAACACAATCATAAACAAGTTCATATTTAAATTTTTTAAGAATGATTAAAATATATATAATTAAAATTTATAGTTAATTTTTTATATTTAGGTAAACATACAATAGTTAATTCTCATGTTATAGTAACATTCATTGGTCTAATAGAATAATTCCTCATGACACTATCTCACAGTCTTCACTACTTCGATAAGCCACTTTGAAATCACTACTTTACCTATTTATTAGAAAAATAACCAATTTAAAACTGATTTAAAATATTTAATAGGTCTTAAAAAAATACCCCAATTCATTTTATCCATCCCTACTCACCTAGCACACTTCCCTAAACACATATTCACTTTGACTAGCTTTTCCTCACTGTTTTCACTATTTGCAAATTTAGTGATTAGCCAAATTATATGATAAAAATTATTGAAAAATAAGATTAAAATTGAAAAAAATATTCCATAAACATCAATAAAAATTATTTACCTTCAACCTAAAATATATTTCATGCGTTGACTCAGTCAACCCTTCCTATAACACCAAATTCTTTAAAAACAAGCATATTTCTATACCTTATGCTCAATGCCCTAATACACCACTACCACCTAGAGATTAATTTAGGAGTCTTATACACCTTTAAATATTCAAAAAAATTCAATTAATCCATTTTGGGCCATATATAATAAGGTTTCTCCAAATGGGTCACTATAAGGGTTTCTAGGAGGGTTTTGACTAGTTTACATTCTTAACAAATGTTCATAAAGATATGTACCTCAATCTAGTAAAAAATAATAGTAAAAAATTATTAGGTATATTTTATACATCTCCCAAAATTATCAGGTCACCATGTAAACATTACACATGCTAATGAGCATCACAAACTTCTTCTCAAGCTTGGAAATCTCCAATTTGCATACACAATATAATTTCCAACATACTATATTTATTTCTCTTTATTTTCAAAACTTGAATCTTGGTAAAAACATTTGAAATTTTTTTTTAAACATAATTACATGCTTACATGGTATATTATACCTTAAAAACTCACCTTGACCCTCCATTTGGACCTCACTAGGTCTCTATGCACACTAGGTCGAGGACTGCAAGTCAAAGTTGGATATAAAAATCACTTGGAAAATTATTGTATTGGTCTCAAATCATCATAAAAATTTCATAAAAACTATTTAAATATTCAAAAACTAATAAAATTATTCACTGTATCCTCAACCAACTCAACCCCCTAGGCTACCAAGCCTACACCATTATGCAAGGCTACCAAACCTATGCCAACACACTTGTTCACAAACTTGTCTTCTTTCCTTAACTTGAAACAACACCAACATGATGGATGAAACATATCAAGCTTAAAATAATTATTATAATAATTACATAACCAATTTTTCATCACCTTTGACATCAATGCACATATGACATCATCTTTTGACATCAATGACAACACACTTGCCAACACAAACTCTATGTTGTATTGATAGTAATTGTGCTAGGATTTGTAACTAAATATTTTGTTGTAACTATTAAATATGTTATAATTGGTAACTTGGATATAACTACCTATGGGATAGGTAGAGGATACTCATATAGAAGACCCTCAACTATGACCACCTAAATTTCTTGTATATATTTGAGGCATATATGCACTATGGATGGGATGGCTCATAGATGTTGTATCTATGGCCTACCCAGTAACATGTCAAATATGCCTATACTAGGCACTAATAATAACTAAGTGGCCACATGTTCTGGTCCAACCTATATTTGAATTATAATCTCCCCATTGGAGCTCTAAACATGACCACTAAAACCACTAACAACTATGTTTATAGGGGATATATCATGCTCTGAATACCTCAAATGCTATATAAATGGGATAGTGCACTATTAATTTTTTACCTATTGTCAACCATATAACTCTATATATTATGATGATATATGTAGGATCATAAAAATATTGCATATTTGTTTGTATCATCATCAATAATATCCTACTCTGAGAAGGTGATGAGTAGTCTAGTTAGAATTGTAGTGTGGTACATGTTGACCATTTTGACCCCAGGTCAAAAGGTTAATCCCTATAAGTTGAAACTTGACTGGTCATGTCCAAAAAACCTTGTTCATATCCATTTTGTACCTTTTAAAGTCTTCAAGTGGTCTTTCTAAGGTCTTTTAGCATAAGTTAAGGTTATTTTGACAAAATTAAGGTAATGGTTTGTCTTTGTCTTATGATACTCTATCTATGTCATGGTGTGAATAAGGTAGATTCTAAAGGTTTAATAGATTCATAATTTGTCCCTCAATTATTCTTTCCCCTTAATCACCTTGCATAAAAATTTCACTTGTATGTAAAAGGTAAGGTAATTTTCAATGTTTAAGGTAACATTTTATGCAAGGGAAAGTGCACTAACTCCAACCTTGTCAAAGTTGACCAAAGTGAAATATTCATAAAAATACACTTTAAAAATTTATTTTAGGAGTTATATAACTTTAAAATATGTCATTTATGTCATATTATATCACTTTTATAGGTTCAACATTTAGAAGAGAGAAAATCACTCCAAAGAAGGTAGTTATAATCACTTGTGTAGACTTGGGAGATCCAGTTCTAGGTGAAAATGGTTCAGAAGTGTCTCTTCAAATTTTTAAATTCAAATTCATGCTTGGAATGAAGTTATAGCTCTTTGTATTCCAAAATTTTCTTCATTTATTCCATCACTCCCTTGGCAAGCTCACAAAGGTAGATTTCACATGTTTGGTTTATAAAACACAAAGGGAGTTGAGACTTGAAACTTTTTAAAAATAAGGGGGTTATAATATAATTAAAATACATGGTCATAATGGCCAAGTTAATGGCCCCTAATTTATGAATAATCATTAAGAAGGTAGGGTGGTCTTAAGCCCGGCATAAACCCCACAAGCTCATTTTTCTCCTTGTAATGGAAATTTAAAGCAATTTGGAGGAATGATATAAATTTAATTAGATATATAAGGTATATAAAATCATCTAACATGTTATTATAATCCCCACTTGGCATGTGTGAGCTCAAGAGGATAATAAAACTCTACTTTTACATAGTCTGCAAGTTGAATGTCATTATTTCAAGGTTTTCAACAGTCAATGAATATAGACGAAGGTTTAATATCACATGATATAAAGGTCCATTATATGGTGTTATATTCCTAATCTGTACCCACATGGTTCTCAACATGAAGGTAGTCGATATATTCTCACTAGTGCATTAATCATCAATGTGAAAACAAAGCTTTGATAATTGTAGGATCATGAGTTAAATGTAAAATAATTATATATGGTTTTATAGTGTTCTTGAATTAATTAAACCCATCCAAAACTATTCAAATCAATATTAATACCCAATAAGGTTTCCCTCATGATCCACCAAAATATTATGTAGCCTGCAAGTTGGAAAAAAATAAAATCTTGGTTATGAATATATATATAGTGGAGTGAAGTGGTTATAAAAGAAATGTAATGATACATTATATCCTTAATAATACTGTAAAATGAATATTTAATCCAATTTTACCCCTTTCAAGTAATGTAAAGTGGTCTCATCCTAAATATTGCATATAACCCTGCCTACATAGAGGTGAGGCAAAAAGGTGATAAATATTTAGTTATAGTGTAGTTGGAGGGTAAAAAATCTCATAGAGAAGTTATGAGACACTATATAATTGTTTTTATTTCTAACATGATTCAAGATGAATGTTTATGGGAACCTAAAATTTCAAAAGGTAGACCTACAAGTCTATGGACCTATAGGTCTCCTTTCCATGCAAAATGCAACAACTCTTGCATTAAAACTAATGTTTCAAAGGGATAGGTGAAATTTATAAAACCATGGGAAATTTTTTATGGATAATATCTAGTTGGATACTCACTTATAAACTCTAACAAATCAATATTGATGTCCATAGCCATAAAAACCCTAAATAACTCACACAAAAATGTCTAGTCAAATAAGGAATGCATTAAATCATATATCAAAAGATGGAGTTCTAAAACCAAAATCATGAGAGAAATGTGATGTATATACCATTGTATATTTTTAATAAAAACTAATAATGGGATTAAATGGTAACATAGGCTTATGTATGAATCTAAGGAAATTTTCAAGATTTGGATGTGAGGCCTTGAAGAAATTGTAGAGGGTCAAAATATGATAAATAAGTTATTAAAACTATAAAAAAAAGGTCATTGAAATTCTCAATGGTTTTTAATTGAGGTCCTAAACTCTAAATGTAGCAAGTTCCCATAGATAATATTGTCACTTTAACTCATACCCAATGAGGACATGGGAGAATATTTTCCTCATTTAAGTGAGACAACGGAACCACCTCAAGGTTGTGGTTATCCCTATTAGGAGGTGGATCTCTAGATTAGGGGCTAGCTCCCCTTGATGCATCACTAAAGCTCATATTACTACAACTAACACTTGGGGGGATGAAAAAGCTTAAGGATGACTGAAAGTAAACCTAATGAATGGGAGATGATACACCAAAATATTTGTTTTACTCATACTCTTAGCATGCACTTAGAACTAAGGAAAAGTTACACATACACTTCCTCTAATATCAATCTTCCCTCTCACAACAATGCTTCAACATGGGGTCTTAGAGATAGCATAAGATAAGAAGAACTAGACAATAGGCATTCGTAGACACTCTATTGAGTAGCCTACTCACTACACTTGTAATCTACTTTGACACTTCTTGCTGACCTAAAAAATAGATATTACAAACACATAAGGTACTAAGGAGAGTAACATGTGAAGGTAAATGAAACTTACACTTTCACAATACCAACAACCATCATGTACACTTAGTGAAATATTTTAATGAGGTAAAACACTTATTTATTATCTCAAGGAAAATGTTTGGTATGGATTCACCATACACAGACAGAGAGATTCATAAAGTAGCCAAAAAGGCTCAATTTATAGAAGAAATGAGAAGAGATAGAGAAGGGGAGTCTAAGAAGCACTTGGACATATGTCTAAAATGTGAAGAATAGTTAAATTTGCATGGGAGAGAGGAATGGGGTGATACATACAAAAAAAGGAGCTACAAGTGTCATCTCTAATCATCCAAGACCTACAAAGTGGTCAAGAAACTCCTCTTGTACATAAAATTATCTCTCACGATTAGCCTTCCAAAACTACCTTATCCCTACAACTAATCAGATTTGATGATGTATTTGAGTGATGGGGTTACTAATAAGCCATAACATGCATTGGAGAGGTTATTAATCATCCTTATTACTTTGGCCATGGATAATCATCTTTGATAGTCTCAAAATATCTCTTTTCCCTTCACCTCTCACATTGTCACCTAAAAACTCTTCAAACCTACAATCTGATCCATAAAATAAGAGTAATGACATGTTTTCAACGTTTCCATGGCATCAATTATAATAAATGAGCCTTAAAAGGCTTTCTAAATGAAGATTCACCATTTTATCTAAGTCTTCCTTATCTGGCTCATTAGATTGGCTGAAATGAGAGAGATAGTAGGCACACTTAGGAGCTTATAATATTGATCCAATTACCATGAGGACTTATAAAAATTCCTAATATTCCCTTAAAAAGTGATTTGGTCTCCTGAAAGTTTATGATGCTTATAAAACACAAAAAATGGTCAAAATAAGCCATATTTTTCTATATTCTATATAGGCCTATACACCTAATCACATGTGAAGAATATATAGAGATTACTCTACATCATCTAAGTTTTTTCATGGAACCTTCATATCTTTTGGATGCTCAAATTCTTTCCAATTGGGTCTCTATAGATGATTTGTAAGGGTTTTGAGTGGTTTCTAGTCTTAACCTTTATTCATAAAGGTTTGAAATTAGAATCCTCTAAAAATCTCACTTTTGTCTTCTTAAGGACCCCCATAGATCATCCCAAAATATATATATGCCCCATGCAAAGGCTCATGAGAGATATGAGCATTCCAAGATGACCATTCGAGTTAATTTTGCAAAATTAGTAGGGTTTGAGCACATTCTAGACCAAATGATGGATTCTTGGTGGATATGATAAAAACAAATGGTTTTAACACCTCTAAATATGTCTTATAAACATTATTCCATCCCTAAAATAACTTACCAATATCTATAAAAGGAAATGGCTCCTATTTTGAGATAGGGTTGATACCTTGTCAATGAGCCTACTTACTCTTTTGAGCCAAAAGACAACCACTTGCACTTACCATGATATTTAAAAGATTTAAAACATAATTTATACCTATATGAATATTAACCAAGTAATTTATATGTTTTTCTAAGTCCCAAACTAAAAGTGACCTCTTATTTGGAGTTAAGCTTGATCATGCCTAACTGAGCCTGCCTATAGGCCTAGTTGTAAAGGGCCCCTTACTTGGTTTCCAACATTAAATAATGTTTATTCAGGTTTTAATATATTAATCCCAGATTATATAACCCTCAATTTATCCTCCCATACCATTTGGTTCATGTTTTATCCCATTTCTCTCAAAACTACCTCTTTGTGTAAGGTAAAAGTGCCCTATCTCTGAGATAGAATAGAGGCATATTGCCTTAATTACTTAAAATAAAAAATATGAGGATGTTATAAAGGTTTTTTGGATACTCCATACCAATTTTTATCTCCTGGTTCCAAGCACACGGCCTCCAACTTCCCTTTTCCTCAAGCAAACATTTCAACAATGGCAGACTGTGTATGTTTGGAGTATATGCTTATGTAAAGCATCTTAGGGTTTTTTGTATACCTATTATCCATCCTTGAAAGATATATGACACTAAAAATGTGTCCATTTAGGACATAATCCCATATTTTTCCAACATTTAATCCCATTCCTTACACTAATGTACCTTTCATGCCACTATTTGAGTTGGTATGTTTTGCTTACTACCCTTCTTGTAGGTAAATGTAGTAGTTATTTTCAATTTAAAATGATGTAATAAGGCATCTATGACACCCTTTTGATCCAAAAATTCATTAATTTATTTTAAACTCACATAAATGTTCCATTTGAGCTCAAAAATGCCCTTCAGTCCTGATTGAGACCAATTCCTCTAGGGTCCTACCTGTAGGTGAATGATTCCAAACATGTGTTAAATATTATATCATTTACAAGGGTTTTTAGAGGTCATACTGACCTTGGTGAAATTTTTCATGTTATCCCATTATGTTTTATTTACTATATCATCTCATGGATATCTCAAAATAAAATAAATGTTACCTGGGTCTTACTTATATTTGCTCATTGTCTCAATCATAGTCAACTGGCTGTAGGTGTGTTTGGGGTCATTTAAAACTTGTTAAAAGATTAATTTGATTGTTATTTAATTTTTTTAAGTCACCAAACATGCCATTCTCTTTGAAATTTTAAAACAAGGTTCAAACTCAACCCTTTATCTCATACACCTTCAACTTTCAAGTAACCTCTTTAGCAAGACTGTCTCACTTCCCAAGCCTGTGTATAGGCTAAGGGGGGTGATTAGAGGTCAAAACCATGTTATAACCTTTATAATGTGATATTTAGTCATTGAATGTATTTTTGGGTTACTTGGAGTCATTTGCACATAGGGCCTAGTTAGGTTATGCCTAATTACTTGAAGAAGGTCTCTTTTAGTAAGTTTTTTTTTAGATGTCATTGAAACTTCTTAGTGATTTTTTGACCATTTTAAAGGTTCTCAAGCTTAAAAATCTATGAATATCCTTGACCCCATGATTTTAAAGGTTCTTCTCTATGCTAGAGACAAAAAAATTTCACCCAATTGTGTGCTTCAAAACCTTGTCAAACAAGTAATATGTCATTTTGGGAAAGCTCCCTACTCTCTATTTGGATAATTCAGGGATGTTAGACCCAAGGTAGTTTACCCTTTACCTTTTTCCTCATTGATACTTCAAACAAGCCACAATGAATCCATCATATGTTAGTTTCTCATGTACATGCAATAAGGGTAAAACGTGTAAGAAGATACACTTGCTTATACTCCATTGTAGACCTTCAACAAGATCTAAAACATGCTAATATGTAACTTAAAACAATAATATGTTTCTCCAATGGTCTAAAATCTCCATGATACCCATGAATCATATGCTCAAGCCACCTGAAGGCATATATCTAATTCACCATAGTGAGCTATGGTATAAGAATGGGAACTTTATGTGCCTCCTTTAGGCATATCAATGCATACTTGGAAATTTTGAGCAATTTTAGTGTTCTTCTACCTCTTCATATGCCACCATGACATTAGCAAGAGTTGTAGATGAAGGTTTGGACTATGACATGTAGGGAAAACATGAA
>JARHVA010010359.1:125000-181160 GCA_037957365.1 Torreya grandis | reverse complement strand
TAATTGAGAGAGTGAGCTCTTGAAGGTGAATTACTGAACACTTGGTGTGGAAAACTATAAGGTGGAAGAGTGTGGCGTCTCTTTGTTGTAATTATTTTCTGGAAGAGTATTAATACAAGTTGTGTATTGTCTCTCATATTCTGTGTTATTTTTGAATTCTAGTTACTTATCCATTCAGGTTAATTTCCACATATTAAGTTGCTTGGTAATCAATGGTGCTTCCATGGGTTCCTAATAGTTGGTATCAGAGCTAAGGTTGCAGGGAGCAGTTTTGTGTTTGGTTACAGGTCACTCTTAGGGGGTTTCTGATTGAGTGGGAGTATAGCAACAGTAGAAGAAAGTACACTAAGAATAGAGGAATTAAAAAGCACGAATGGTCAATTACGGTGTTATGGAAAGAAAGAGCAGGTAAAGAAAGATTGTTGGTTGGTAGCAGATCAACATGAAGAAACTGAAGAAGTAGATATTGCAGGTGTTGTTGCACAGGATGCTCTGGGATGTTTCTTAGATAAAGTAGAATCTTGTTGTATAAATTCTATTGCCTCTTTCCATGCAGTCTGAAATAGAGTATTTTTCCATGTTAAGGTCTTTGGAGACTTTGGAAATATTTATTTAGGGGCTGGTATGCCTTGCCAAAGAATTGGCAAAGGGAAAGTGAAGCTAAAATTACAGGCGGCCAACACATGGGTGTTAAATAATGTCATGCAGGTCCCAGTTTTGAAGATGTGGCTAATTGCTTCAGGAAAGTTGGGTGATGAGAGATGCACAAGAACTCTCACAGTGGATACACTTGAATTAGCATGTGGTAAGAAAGCAGGTACTCTTTATCTACTTGCTTGTATTATTGATTCTTCTTCTGTTGCAAAGACATGGCTTTGTAGGCTTGGTCACATGAGCAATAAGGAGATGCATGTTCTTAAGAGGAAGTCAAATATGTTTGACAGACTTAAGAACTAGAAAGCCTTGGTGTTTCTAGAGGAGATTACGGATAGAGATTAGTGGAGAAGGCTGGACATCTTTGAGCAGGGTGGTTTGGATAGGTTTTTGATCCATGGAGAGCTCACAGGTAAAAAGTCATCACTCACAGGCGAACACAATTACCAGCATCGATCAAGGGGAATTGGCGTCAAACAGACAGGTGCCGATGTCAGTCATGTGTAGACCAGAGATGGTGGTGTTAGACAGGGTGGCTACTAATGTCAGTCATATAATCGATGTTAGTGACCAGGTAAGACTGACGTTGGTCAAGAAACTAGTGTCAGTAGAAAGGACAGTTGCATGGGAATCCACATCAGTCAGATGCAGATTGTGTGGTGACTGAGGTCAGTCACTGTAATAGATTTTGGGTAGATAGCAAGCTGTCAAGGAGTCTCAAACGCCCATATGGAGGACTGAAAGTGGTAAGTAAGCCTCAAATTCATTGTTCTTCTTTATACTCGTTGCTCACTGTAGAGTAGGAAGGATTCAGGAAACAGTGGGAGCATGGTATGATTAGGATGCAAAACCAAATGGGAGATTTGGTAGGGTTTCTAACTGGATGAAAGCACTAAGACGAATGGATACCTTAGTTAAAGAATAGAGAGAATGGATACGTGAGATGGAAGGCCAGGTCATATGGTCTTGAGGAAGCTACAGGACAGTGGTATAGGTTTTGACAGGTGGATGATAAAGTAGGGCTTTAGTCAGTGTCATTATAACCATTGTGTTTGTCTTACCAGGTGGATGATGGTTGCGACATTATCCTGTTACTATATGTGGATGGTATGCTAGCTAGCAGGTTCAGACATACAGGGTTTTACTGAGTTAAGGGTAAGGTTAGTTTAGTGGCATGTCATGAGGAATTTAGAGCAACAAAATTCTTTGGCATGAGAGACATGGAAGATCACAGGTTGATTTTGTCTCTAGTGGGAGATGATGTGAATCAGGTGTTAGTGAGGTTCAATATGCAAGATGCAGAACCAGAGCACACTAAGGGATGAACAGTTTAGTGTCCAAAATCACATGAGGTTTGGTATAGATCTGAGTTTTCCCCAACAGTGGGAGCTATCAGAGAGTTAAGAGCCAATTTGGGGAAGTGGGTTCTCAGGTATCTGAGAGGGACCAGCAGTAGGTGCACATGCTATGTAGGGTCAAGTTCTTTTCTACATGTGTTTGTAGATGTGGATGCGGCAGGTTACTTGGATGACAGGAGGTGCACCACATGATGTGTGGTGGTTAGTCTTCAAGGTTGAGCTTGAAGAGGGATACAAGCTAGGAAACAAATTAGATGGGGTACAAGTATAGGTATAATGCAGCTATTTATCTCCAAGTGGGAGATTGTTAGGTTGTGGAGCTAAAAGCTTCACTATTGCAGACATGGAGGAGGTTGCTGAGTTGTAGAGCAACTGATGTCAGTCTAATCAGCCGATGTTGGTCATATACAGTGAGAAGAGCAACTGACGTTGGTCAGAATCGGCTGATGTTGGTCACCTCTAGGTAGACAGGGATCGACGTCGATCGCCTGTGCGGTTCCAAAACTGCTAGTTCATAGATAATTAGTTAATGAACTGGTTGTTTGCATGTAGAAGGCCAATTTTAGACTTGAAGCTATGGATCTAATTATTGTAATTAGATGTCTAATTATTGTTTGCATGAGATCTATATAATAGACTCATGGGTTGTATTGTAATTTGTGCTAGAGAGTAAGAGAGCAAATATTACCTCCTTCAGAGTGAAGAGAGCATGGTGTGTTCCTCCTAGTGCCACAGTGCCAAGTGTGGGTGCTAGTTTGGAGAATCAGAAGGATTCTTCATGTATGTAAGATCTTGGTCAGCAAGTGTGCAAGGCCACGTTTGGAGATCTACATGGTAAGTAAGATCATTGATCTATAGGTGTATGTGTGTGCAAGGTCAAGGTTTGCAGGTGTGCAAAACCAGGTTGATCTGTAGGTGGCAGTAGGATCAAGGTGATAGCAACACAACAGGGAGCAAGATTAGGTGGGATCTACTTGGAGTACGGTGTGTACTCAGTCATAGAGCAAAGAGGAAGGCAAGGTAGTTCCTTCCAAAGTAAGATCATTTGAGTTGCAGGTTGTTGCAAGTTCATGGGAGATCTACTTGGAGTACGTTGAGTACTTGGAGTGCATGGAGAACTTGTGGAGTGCGTGGAGCACTTGTGTACTAGCAGTAGAGATACTGACTAGTTGGAGGTGAACACCAACTCTGTGTTTGAGTTGTGTGTTGGGACCATAATTGAGAGAGTGAGCTCTTGAAGGTGAATTACTGAACACTTGGTGTGGAAAACCTGTAAGGTGGAAGAGTGTGGCGTCTCTTTATTGTAATTATTTTCTGGAAGAGTATTAATACAAGTTGTGTATTGTCTCTCATATTCTATGTTATTTCTGAATTCTAGTTACTTGTGCATTTTGGTTAATTTTCGCATATTAAGTTGCTTGGTAATCAATGGTGCTTCCATGGGTTCCTAACAATAAAGGATCAATCTTGGAAATAATGTGAGTTTTAGTGTTAAACATGTAATGCTTAAGTTTTTGTGTAGCAAACACAATATATAAGAAGAAATTTTCCATTGAGTTATATTTATTTTCATAATAAACTAATGTATGAATAATGTAATAAATTTATATCTCTCTCTATGCTCATCATCATATTATGATAACAAGTAACCCAAGGTGTGTTCAATGTCACATATGTATATTAATATTGATTTATTAGGTATAAGTGGAGTTACAATTCGTATATTAGTTAGGTATTCTTTAATGTCATATAAATCATTTTGACATCATTCATCCCATGCAAACTAAATGCCTTTGTGTAGTAATGTATAAAATTGTTTAGTTTTTCAACTAATTGAGTTATAAATAGTAGAATGGATTAATTTTTTTCTTGAAAACTTCAAAATTATTTTAATCTTATGGGTGGAAGCATATAAAAAATTGATTCATATTACCTACTTTTAAGGAATTAGAGTTAGATTTTATTTTATTTTGGCATGTGTTGTTTGGTTTGGGTCCTGTGGGGGACCCCACTAGTATTTCTTTCCTTCTTTTGAACTTTCCTTTGTCCTCATAATATTAATTTTTTTGGATTATGAAGCTTTAGGCCTTCCTTCTTAAGTGCTCTAGATGGTTTTTACCCTATTTTTATTGAATTTTGGTTCAAAGTCTAGATTTTGACCTAGTTAGTATTTTTCATTCTCTCTTTGGTTATTACTTTTATTTTTTGGCTTATTTTTCCTCCATCATTTCCTAGTGCTTACTAGAAGGGAGATCTAGGCCTTCGATTGTGCCTAACCTAAATTCCACACCAATTAAAAATGGATTTATTTTAATATGAATAATATATTATATTTTATTAGGATAAACCTTTGTATTGTATTGGGAAAATTAAAACTTATTAACTTTTTAGATGTACAACCAAAGACAATCTTATGAAATTGACTTAACCTTGTATTTTCATTATCATTCTAATATTTTTCACAAGTCTTTAACATGATCATTCTAATATCAATGAATAGCTAGAAACTTAGGCTCAGCAATTATGTTCAAAATAATTGTTCTTAGGGGGATTCATGGTTGATTTTCAAATACTTTTAAGATCATATTTGAAGGTGTAAAATAATTATGATTAAATATATCATAACCTATTATTTGACTCTTTTTGATAGACATTATTAAATGTATTAGCATATTTTTGAGTATTGATCATCTGATGCTTACATATAGATATTGATTTGATGTTATAATGTAGTAGCATACTTTGATCTTACATATTAATGATGACATCAATATAGTCTGATATTGTAATGATTATTCAGTTTAAATTTACATGTATATATGTTTTTCATGTAGAGCAGATACTATTGATGTCAAGTTTTGGTGGTTGTAGGGCTCATAAGTACATGAGCTAGGCTAGCAATAGATTTTGACAATTGGGGTAATAATGGTGCAGGAAGTGAGAATCTAGGTATTAACAACATTAGATAAGAAATATAATGGTAATGAGCCATCTAGTCTTTGAGTAATTACAACATGCCTAATGTCTCTCTTTTATCTTCTTTTATTTGTTTAATCTTAAGTGATATTTTTGTATTTTTATTTCACTTGATTACAATTATATCTGCATTTAGTTTTTATTATTTTCTTTGATTGGTGTCGTGTGTGTGTTGGCTTAGTGATAAGCTATATTTTTTTTCTCAACTATCAATTTTATTTATTTTATCTATTAAGGGGCTCAAATACTTTAATTATCATATCAGGCATGTTAACTTGTTGCCCACCATGGATCATATTGTGATTAAAATTATTTAATCCAAGTCTTTTTATCTTGGTCTTATTGTCAATAGGCTTAGAATAGGTTAATGCCACACATTATAATAGATTAGGACTCCATAATGTTCTTTATTTAGTTCTCTATGGGCAAAAAGTAATCCATACATAATGTTATCAATTAAATAAATTCTTGTTAGGCCATGAAGACCATAAAGGGGTTGTGGACTCATGGCCATGCATTATAGTTAATATAAAAATAAAGTATATCAATTTATAAATAAATAAAAAAGGAAAGTAAAAATCAAAATTTTAATAATTAGGGTAAATAATAGCATGAGGGGTTGACTCTTCACCCAAAAAGAGTAAATGATTGTTTTTACTTGGGAGAAATGTCATTTTGTTGAGTTGGCTTATGGAAAAAACCATGAAGGGAGAATGGTGGATATGGAGAGTAATGGAGGCTCAAAATTCATCCCAGCAAGCTTTAATGGCTTGGAAAAATTTGTATCTAGGTAAAAGGGAGAAAAAGAGAACAAGCCATGGAAGAAATGGACTAAGCTAGGCATGAATTTCATTTTTTTGAAGGGTAATCAAGGAGAAGTTTATTTTATTCTTCATAGGATAGATTTATGCCAAATAAGTGATGCATTTATAATTCTTTTTGAAGTTTTGCCTTTCTATGGCTATGTAGGGTTGGAATGAATTTGTTCTAGTTTAAAATCAATTTAATGTTTAGAGTTTTATACTTAGTTGTGAATTAAAATTATACCTGGTGTACAAGCTTTAAAAGAAATTAGTTTTATTATTGAAATTCCTTTGGGGATAAAATATTAAAACCCTATTTATTTATTTTATTTTATTCATGTCTAGAAATGTTGCCTTGAAATGACTTGTTTGGTGTTTTCTTTTCTATGTGGTATTTATTTAATGGCCAAATGGGTGTCTCTTTTTTGTTGTACTTATTTTACAGCTATTGGTTTTTTATAATATTTATTTTATTTGACCTAGGTTTATATAAATTTGACCCTAAAGGTCCTTATTAGCATTTTATGTAGATATGGCACCATAGCCAAGCTTGTATATTATTTTATTTTGTCTTATTTTGCTTGGATTTTGGTGTATTTAGAGGTATTGGTGCCAAGGTGTTATTTTCCCTTATTTCACATCTTTCATTTTACTTGTTTGGGTTAAAATTTAATTGGGCTCATTACTTTGCGCTTCATTACAAAATGTAGAACTGTGTTTTCTTATCCTATGTTCGATGCTTGATAGATTTGGCACATCTATTTATGCAAGTGTCACTTGTGAAATTTTGGTGTAGTATTGCTTGCACTATTGGTGCATGATGTTAATGTTATTCTATTTGATGATGTTGTGTAACTACTATAAATTACTCAATGATGGCTAAAATATCTTGCTCACACCTTTGCCTAAAGCATGAATGCCTAACTCCACCACCTAGCTGATGGTTAGAGTGGTGAGGGCCACCGATTGGGGGGCTCATAAGACAAGTTAGGTTAATGTGTTTGGATCATTTGGTGTCTTATCTTTCATTATATAGTTATATGATGTGGTTGGAGATATTATTATATGGTTTTAGTGACTAAATGTTTTCTTGTATCATGTTTAGAAATTACTCTTTATACTTATTATTCCTATAACAACCTCTTACAAATATGAAAAATTATGTTGCATTCTTCATATAAACCCAAAATTGAAGTAGTTGTTCATAACTTATAGAGTGATATCAAAAATGATTTTTGGGTTTCATTCTCCTCTATTTAACCTTCAAAATGCATATCTGAAGTAATTTTTTTTATTGAGTATTATGAGAGAAAATATTTAAAATGACTATATTTTTGTTATTTAAAAAGAGAAATATGTTGCAGTAATGAAATGTTCTTTATGTAGCATGATTTGAAATTTATAATTTTTTACTTTTTAGTCTTTTAGCATCCACTTTTAATGTGAAAAGTTATTCAATCTTAGTGTACTTATAGAATTATGTCAATGACAATATATGGGTATGAGTTGAGTGTTCTTGATTGTCATGACTGAGTCACTTTCAGCTCATCATTTCATTGTTGACACTAAAAATTCTAGTGTTATCATGAATATCATGATGAAGGTTTGATAGTGTTGATATTAAGTTATTAAGATAAAATAATAGTATGCAGTGAGGAACATTCAGACCAGTTATGATATTGCAAAGTTATTTATCACATTTGATGGAAGCTTATAGGAAATTAGATAATATTGTTGTGGATTTATTCAATGGTAATTTTATCTTGTTTATTTCTAAAAATAACTTCTTGTTATTGGCTTGAGAAAATTGGTGGCATGGTTAAACAAAGATCTTGCAAAACTTTATGCACTATTGTGCATGTGCATAACATGATTTGAATTAAGGAAACATGTGATCCTATAGGATACTTGGTAAAAAAAATTCTCCTTAGAATTTTTGAATTATGATAAATAAAAATTTAGTAATCTACAGCCAAGTTAAAATGAACATGAGCTGATTATTAGTGGGTGTATGGATTTCTAGTGTGCTGAAATTTAATTCTTGAGATATGGAATCTATTGATTTTATTATTTGTATAGCTTTAGTAAGTTTATTTATTTATTTTTGTATGGTTTTAACAAGTGGTTATTTGTGTTAGTTATATTGCCTTTGGTGTTGGTAAGTGGCCCTAAGGGGTAGATATAGTGTAATTATATTGCATGAATTTCTTGAGCATGGATTATGCATAATAGATGATTTTTAATTTTAAGAGGAATGTTGTTATTACAGTAACAATTTTAATTCATTCCACTAAAAGTATAAAGGAATGTGTGATTTTGAAACTATGCATGCTTTAGTCAAGTTATTGGCATTCATGAAATTTAAAAAGAAATGGTTACATATTTAATTATTTCTTTTAAGTGGTGATAAAGGACTTGATATTGCGATCATGCATACTAATCCTAAGAAGGATTTGTAAATTTGGTATTTCAAGCTCAATCAGTGCCATGCATTTAGAAATTGAAAGTTTGAATTCACTTAAATTGATTAAGGCACGATTATATGATTAAATCATATCCCAACTTGTGTCTAGTGTTAAGTGTAAAATTAAACATGATGCAATGATCCTTAAATTTATGAGATCTTGGTATTAGATACATATAGGATAGTATAATTTCATACCTCTTATATGTATAAATTTTAATGAGCAAAGACATCCTTGGAAGCTTATACATTCTTATAAAATGATGTAGGTATGTTTGTCTTTGATTTTAAATGCAATGTTGTATGTTTTGATTACTTGAATATTGGAAATGGTGTATCAAGGGAATTGTGCATGCATAAATATGGTTATGGGTTGTGGGTGCATTATACAAACCCCAACCTTCATATTGAACTATGTTCTTAACTACGTTGTCACTCAGAACAAAGTGACACTTCTTTTTTGGGTCATTTAAAAATCTAAGTGCATTAATGAAGGTTTCAATATATACATTCAATATCAAACCATTATATATGAGGAAATGTTTGATTCTTGTATTCTTAATAATAACTTGAATGTTCTAGGGAACATTTTACTCAATAATCTCTTTAGATGGTAACTCCTATGATTCAAAAGATATTATATTATGAATATATTTAATGGGTTTGAAAATATAAGAAAACTATTAGTTATAAAATAAATGTCCCTCAAGTCACATGACATGTAATATGTATTTAAAAATAGCTTATATTTTGAGTAACCATAGGTTGGATATATTTACTTGGGTATTTTGATGTTGTTACAAAATATCATAAGGCTTGGTTTCTTAAATATGAATCCTAGAAGGAGGATGGGTGGGGGGGGGGGGCAAACTATTATAGGCTTTAGGAAGGATGTTTTTGTTAACCCCACCTTGAATTTGAGAGGAAGGAAGAGAGATAGTGATATTATGTGTTCTACCTCTCCAAATTATTATGATATCTACCTTATCATGAACCATCATACAATAAAAATACAAGAACCAATAGTAAGAGGAGAGAAACAAAAGTTATCAAGTGTAAGGATATCATCATATAGATCATCATAAAAAAACCCTAACATTTATCAATCCAAAAGCTAGAATTATATGATAAATCCAAGAAAACAAACAAGGAAACATTGATAAACATTTATATAATGACTAATGAGTATGATTAAGAACTTGAAAAAAATAAGTACCCTTAATTTTATTTAATATTTAAATGTAACATAAAAAAATGATTTATTGGAGATAAAAGATAATAAATATAAGATTGAGCATAAGATATCATAGTAAATCAAACCAAAGCTAAGAAAACTTGTCATGATCTGAGCCAAGGGAAGCCTAATAATAAGGCACAAGTTAAAAAATGGTTTTAATGAAAATTAATCCATGTAGAACTTAAGAGGTTACATAATTATAAAATGTTAGAAATTATTAAAACAAATGTATATGCCCATATAGAGTTGTAGATTGTAGAACATGCAATGGAATCTAAGAAATAAATGTAGAAAAAAACATTACACATTCAACACATGAGATTGGTAGTACAATTCCACTTGTATTAAAATAAAGGAGTAGGGGGAATAGTTCCACTTATATTAAAATGAATTAATAGGTGGAATGGTTCCACTTATATTCAAATTAAAGAATAGAAGGAATAATCTTACTTATATTTAAATGAAATACTAGGGAGAAAGTACATACTCTCCTGTAGTCAAAAGGGAAATGTTTCCTTGATGATTTATCTAGACTATGAGTGACCAAAAATACAAGGAGAGAAATCTCATGGATTAGTAATGGGGATGACACATCCTAACTAATTTTTATCCACTAGAATATGACCATACATATGTTAGATAGATATAACATGCTAACATGTAGGAGAGATGGATAATCAATAAAAGATACTCAAAGCATGAAAATATTTAGGATGTTGTGTACACATATGATTAGCCAAGGGGAAAAAATGAAGAATATTTTATATCATATTCCTTGCAATGCATCATTAAAATAAATTAGTTATAACTAGTGATAATTACAAAGAATAATATTTATAATAGTATCTTATCTTCTACATGAGTGATGGTTGGACTTCCTACAAATGTGGTAGTTGAATTTATAGTGTGTGTTACATTGATAGGGTATCTAACATGGTGTAAACATGGACACTACCACCTAACATTCCACATTGTATCTAGATGCTAAAAAGTGGGTGTGGATCAAAGATGATTTGTGAATAATTGGGAAGATGTGTGGTATGCTAAAAAGTAAGATGTGTGCATAAGGAAGTACTCCAAGACTATGAGGATGTTACACAATGATAATTTTTTGTGTATTAGTGAATGCCATTGTAGAGGTTTTGATCTAAGTTGGTATAAGACTACAACAACTATGAGTGTTACATTATACTAGTACAAGACTACAAAAGTTTTGATAACTATGAAGTGGATGTTGCATAAGACCACAAAGTGTTACATGGAATTAAGCATACATGTATAAACATTTACCTTGATTTTTTTATCCAGATTTAGGTGAGCCATTCAACCTAGGTTATTCATATGGATATGGTTCCTATTTTGGAATTATGGTGCATAACTTAGTGTTTTGATTAATTTTTAAATGTCCTTGTGATCACATGTTCCCCGGGAGTTACAATTAAGTGAAGTATCAAACAAGGAGTGTTAATTATGATGTTTTTGACCTATGGAGAGACAATAATATGTGTGTGATCTAACTTGGAATGAACATTTTTTTTTGGGTATATTCTGATAGAGGACTATAATATGCTTTTAGAAACCTTAAACTAATGATCTAGAAGTTCACTAGCTAAAGCTTGGTGTTGATGTTTTTTGAGCTCAAGAAAAAATATTGAAGCTTCCAAAATTTCATTAAATATTGGAAGTTTATCAATATATGTGCAAGGAAAATTTCATAGCTCTATGCTACTACCTGAGGATAGAAAACTATAAACAAATTATAAATCTATAAATAAATAAAAAATATTTGAAGGGGTTGATGGTTATAAAACCCTAGGTTGTAGTGTTTAAATAATGGATAGGTTCAAAAAAATTTAATGAAATGAGTCTTATGGATAAATAATGTGTGAATAAATAAATGAAACATTATCACAAGCTAGATCTATGATATAATAGTAAACTACAATAATCAAGTTTAACTCATGCCAAAAATATGTTACAAATAGCATGATAAATGATTGAATAAGAAATGAAATATATATATAAATGAAACATGCACATGTATTTAATGTTATAGATATATAGTGTTGGAAACAATACCTATAATTTTTCCAACTAGAACCACCTTAATTTGGACATGTGTAGTGAAATGGGACAAAATCATCAAATCACCAAATATTTATCATACAAAATTGGTAGGGCATCAAATGTGTACATATGCTCCTTCAAAATATTTGCCTCACTTTTGAATGTGTACTATATTGATTTAAAGGTTCTAAAAACTTTTAGTTGGGTGTGAAATCAAATGCTTAGTAGGGATGTGTTTTCACTTTGTTGAATTAGTAGCTAAAATTTTGAATTCATCTTCTCTTATATCTTTGACCTAATTCATGACAAATGTTAAAAGATAAATAAAATGACTTTAATTTTAGTTGTCTTAAGAAACCTTTAAGTATTTTTAGGTACATATATTGCATGTATGAAATATTTCCAATGTATTTCTCATATGTGTGAGTTTAATTCCAACCCAAGTGATAGATAGCATTTTACCTTCTCTCAGTAGGACATCAAGTGTAACTACATAAGTATTAACCTAATTCTTATTTTGAATAAGATGAAACTAAAGTCTTGGAAAATTATTTAAGATCATACATTTAAAAAATTAGTGTGTTCCTAGACATTAATAATCTTGATGCTTGATATTAAAATTCATCTAAAAGGCTTTATATATATAATCCTCAATTTACAATTAGTAACCTATTGGTTTGCAAGCTAACCAGAAAAATAAGAAATATATGACAATATGAAGTCCAAACATTAGAAAGAGGCAAAGGATTATATAAATACCCAAAAAATAATAAGGGATAGAATTGGGGGGCATCGAGTATGTATGAGACATAATAAAAAAACCATCAAATCCATCCCTATAAAACTAATGATATAGGAAAAAGGGGAGAAGCATGCAGGAGGCCTCCCAACAAAAATAAATAGAGAAGAGAGTAAATAGAATAAAGAGACAAAATGAGACCACACAAATAATAAGGGGAAGAAGTAATCACACAAAAAATATCCATTAATTCCTGAATTGGAACTAATGATCCAAATGTATAAACAACATCAAAAATAACTCAATAATAAGCCTTGTACTAAGATCAGGTGTCTATACCATATATGGACTAATTTTTTATTTTACACTTGTTGTGTCTAATTTTGAGATTTAGTTATGTTTCTCATTAATTTTTCAATATCCCTAGCTTCCTTTATGTTTCCCATGCTCTTATCTTATGCCCATTAGGAATAGTATATATATAAAAATCTACTAGGAAAAGTGTTAGACTGAGTGGTGCTAATTAAGATTAAATTAAAAATCCTTTGGTACTTATGCTTATTTTTTAATAAAAAATGAAAAACCCTATTAAGATTCATATGTATCTTATTGTTCTTGATAATGATATGTAAATGATACAAATATTAAATTACATGTGAATGATAATGAAAATGACGATGAATATGATTATGAGGATAATACTTATGATGATGCAAATTAATTTTATGGTGTTGCTAAAAAAAAAGTTAATAGGCTTGTTTACTTTATAGGCTTAAATCATCCCAAATATTTATAACACCATGTTTATTAAGTTAAAATAAAATCAAAATAAATATTTTGACAAATAATCTACACTTAAGAATGTTACCAATGATTCTTTGGATATTCCTAGTCTTCTTATTTGTACATTTAATTTTACATATAGTGATGTGACTAGTAATCTTAGTGTTCCTACTCATACTAATATTCCTCAACTTATTGTTACTCCTTAGGTTAACATCCCAATTCTTTTATAGCTTTACTATATATTTTATACCTCCAAGAAGTCCACTCCCACCCCTTTATTTTTTGGTCCAAGTCTTAGTCATAAATTTAAAGCCTTTATTCTTATTAGTGTTAATCATACATTTTCTTATACACATAGATAAATATAAGGATATTTATTTTTAACAATATATTACATATATGCAAACTCAAATTAGGAATATTTCCAAAGGACATAAATTACCTAACCATGTGGTCACTTCTCATGATATATTACATAGCCCATTAGCTCATGATGTACTAACTCACCCTTTTCCTACCAATTTTATAGTATATAAATTTGAGTTATAAACACTAAGAGTGGTATGTCAAATCACAAACAATATTTCTTTTCTTTATGTTTTGTTTTTTCTTGATGATCTATTGATGAGCATTTTTTTTCATAGAGGTCTTAAGGACTATGCATTGGATTGGTTATAAACCTTACCTATAGGATATGTGCATATATATAATGATTATGTTGACATATTATTTGATCACTTATATATATAAATTATTATACTCAAATAGAACAAGGGCCTAATAATAATGTTACTAATTATGTTCTTTGATTGAAGGCTACACTTATAAAAAAGTCTCATTAAATACATGTAGTGACTTACAAATAATTTTATCCAATAGTTTACTTCAACCACTCAAATACAAAGTCATTTTTAAAATTCACTAATAATTTGATGTGATTTTACAAATGGTTCACAAATTTTATTTTACAATTTAAAAGGCTAATATGCTCAAATATGGGTCTAATTCCCATTCCTATACTAAAAACTCAAAATATCAAGGTAAAACAACATTCAAAGTTAAGTATGATGATGCTCCAACATTTAAAGCTAAGAATGAGGAAAATAATATAAATGTATTTTCAGAACCACCTAACATGCTAGTTTTCCCACCTTCTAGAGATTTTAGGAAATTTACAAGGTTACCCAAATCTCATCACCAAGTGATTTAAAGGTTGTTTGAGTGTATCTGAGTTAGATACATCTCAACCTTTTCCTATAGTATATCATGTAAATTAATATTGTGAATACCATAGGTATTTAAGACATTCTACCAATCAATGCTTTTCATTTAAACTTAATATACAAGTTATAATTTATAGTAATGTCATAAAAGTCTAAAGACATAATTTCATATTGAATAAATTTATCACTATGCCTAATCATTGATTGTAAATATTAAACAATTCATTTTTGAACAATGATAATAAGACGCAAGACAATGTTCACATGGCTCTACCTATACATCAATCAATGATTTATATTGATAATCATTTATATGTTATTATTGGTATGGCCATTGGTTAATGAAAAAATATCCATCTTTCAAAATTATAATACCATGATATTATAAAATATTATATTAACAATGGTCTACTATATATACATGTTTTTATCGATTCACATTTTAAGATTACACATGGCATCATGATAGATAATGGTTAAAGTAAAATTACAATTAAAAATTCATTTATTTATAGTATAGGTTATACTTTGTGACATTTTAGTGGCACACCCATTGTACTTAAAATTTATGATAGCCTTACATGGACACCCATTGATGGTATTCCATTACCAATCACTATAGGTCCTAATAACTTATTAGTATGGTTTGGGATAGTGGGAAATATGATATATTAATTATATTATTATGGTTGAATAAAATTAGATAATTCATTCCACATTAGATTGATGTCTCAAGTTTTTATTATAATAAAGTATATAGTATCCATGACATGGATTATGAGTTATCCATCCCTCCTAATAAACAATATGAGACATTACCTAAATTACTTTCTAAAACTAAATTCATTCAACCTTATGTGATATTTACTATAGTTCTAAAACCAATATTTATTTCTCCTATTGTGTTTTTATCTACAGTTTCAATTCCCCAAGTTACAACTCCTAGAGATATAACTCATATAGTTTCACCATGAAGAAATACATTGCTTATTCATCCACATCTTAAGATATTTTTTCTATATCCTTTTATGCATAACATTTATCAAACACATTCAAATATATTAACCATACAAAGAAATATTTTAAATAATACATGTGCTTCTTTATAAAACGCTCAAGGAGATTTTATATCCCATTCTCATAATGATTATCTTAGTGATGATGATTTTAGCTACCGCACAGGTCATGATTAAATAATTTATAATGACTAAATATTATGATACTTTTACCTATACTTTTAGTGATGCATATGACTCATCATGATTAAGTACACCCCTTTGTTAATGGATACATGTTATCATTGGCTAAACATTATGGCCTATACATTATGCCCCATTGATACAATATATGTATTTTTTTAATCCTTCTTCTATATATAATAATTTTCATGTGCCTTCCTCCCTTGATATTATGAATTAACTCATCCTTATTGTAAAATTTGAATTTATTTTCTTTCCTTGGATTGCACTGACATTCTTCTATCCCCTTAGTTTATGTTTCTTGCTCTATCCCTTTCTCCTTTACTTTTTATCCCATTTAAGACATTTGATTATAATTATATTGATGATAACATACATATTGAGATAGAAATTAATATTACAAAATTATAACTTTATGTCTATTTCATAAGCTATAGGGTCTGAAAATGGAGGTGAAACTTAGAGATCGCCCAGTTTGACCAAGTTCAGATCTACTACCACTATGAAATATACAAGGGTTTCACCTTCACATGTTGATAATGGGGTTAGAACTCATATGTAAAACTCACCTGGAATAAGGGATATTAACATTATTCTTCTGCTAAATGTCATTTTTGATAGTTATATAATTAATAAGGGTTTAGACGTTATTAAATCCTCTGAGTAGGAAACTCCTACTTGCATTAGGAAACTAAGCCATGTAGAGGATGGTGATCTATTATCTCTAGGTGGATCCCCTCTACCCATTTTAAATATGGGTTTTCCCTCCAAAAAAAAATCTATGGTTATGAATGATAGTAGGAACAAAGATAATGATGCATCAAACCCTATTCTAGTGGACAAACTTGGAAATGGAGAAATTCAAAAGTCATTTGTTGAAGTGGTGTTAGTAACAAAAATATAACTAGAAACATCAAATAAAAATATCTTTGTTTCCTTTGAGGAAGAGGAACTTGTATAAGTCCTTAAAAATTAAGCCTAGTTTGTGGAAAGCGGGGGTTATTTATAGATTTGACAAGTTTTGGCCTAGTCTTCTGGTGCTTCACACTTGGTTATATAAAAATTAGAAACCCTTAATGAAGGATAATATGGAGAGATATCCATGTGTCAAGGGGTTCTTCATTTCTATATTTAATATCCTAGAATAAAAAAATATGGTATTACAAAATTAGATCTAATCTATGGATTTTCATCTACTTTTGACAAAGCCATGATTCCCTTCTTTCAATTTTTTGATTAAATCTTTCAATTTTAGGTCTGTTTAGGTACATTTGCCATATCTTACCCTTAAATTTTGGTCTAAAAATTGTCTTCAAGCTATTGGTAAGTCTTTGGGTGAGATGATGGGGATAGATGGATCTATCATGAGTTATCTCCATACCACATATGCCATGAGTTTAATCTGCATGAATATGTCTTCTAATCTACCCACCTCTATTAAGTTGAAAGTTCAAGATTAGATTTGGACCCAATCTATTGATTTTTAATTTATTCCCTTTAATTTTAAAATATGTTTTGATATAGGTCACATTATTGAATCATGCAAAATATCTATAAAAAACATGTAACTCTTGGTGGAAGGGTGCCCTTCTAGATCATCTCATGATAGAAGGCACAAATTATCTATAGTGCAAAGATAAGGATAAAGTTTTAGATATTAAAAGATAAGTGATCTATGAAGAATTTAAATATAGTTAATAAGGGAAAATAATCAAATCTTTGGGACTCATGAGGGAAAAGACTTCTAAGCCAGAAAGAACTTTGTTGAATGATATTTCAAATACTTTAGAGGGTTTGGAGACCCCTAAACTAGTTGATACTTCGGAAGGCGGAGAGTAGATTATGGTGATAAAAAATAAATTAAAAGGAAGGAATAAGGTTTGACCTATTGAAATTATTCTTATATCCAAAAAATGAAATGCTTAGAAGGGTTGACTGTTAGACCTACAATGTTAATAGAAATTCATCATAGTTTGGCTATTGTTTGTTTCATTTTCCATTGGTAGAGGAGATTCTTGGGTTTTAAATGTTTTATTTTTTCCTCCTTTATACAAGGTTAGATTACCTTAAAAAATTCCTCTTTACCCTTAATGAAAAAAGCATCTATATAGAGACATTATATCCTAGCATGCATTGATTTATAAGGGGAGTTGTAGGTTATTTAGATTCATATTCTTCTTATTTCTCCCATATTTCATTTGATTGTCTGACCTCATTTAATTATTGATTTTTATATTTAGCTTATCTTTATTATTAATTATTATATCATCAATTCATCTAGCTTTCATCCCTTGGATTCCTCCTTATGTGATTTCCTTCTATAAAATTACAAAATGTGAGAATAATAAAAAATACTAGAAAAATTAAAAATCTATTTTCCTTTTATATTTTCTGATAGATGTATATAATTATTATATACTTATATTATAGGTTTATATATAGATTCAACACACGTGATTCTCATGGTATTATTTGAATGGGTGAGATGTAGGATATATATGTTACATATGATCATGGAATTACATATGTTATGTGTGTACATTTACACTTGTACGTAGGGACATTCTCACTATAATATTATGCCTTATAATGGGTTCATATTAAAATGTCTTTAAGGTGCTATCCTTACTACTCTCCATTTATTATATAGATAAAATTCCATTCACTAGACATATTTTGCTCTTTCCTACATCATTATGTGCTACATGGATACAATGTGTGATCTCTTTTGTGCCTATGATTGTTTGATTATATGCATGTGTGTTTTTATAATTATGTGTACTTATGTGTATTTATCATGAACTTATTGTATATTTTTTCCATAGAGGATCCTCTAGTCATCATGTCATTTCATTTATTTCTTGTGGGTCATATGTATTACTCGATCATTATCTATTAAATTTAAAATTGATTTAGTAGGTTATATTTCATTTCCTATACTATGTTGGGTGCCATGATTCATATCATGCATGCTAATATATATTATTATTTCATATGTTTCCATTGTCCTAACCATGCATCTATTGAAGCATCTACTAGCACTGTATGTATGCTTCATTGTTATATCTTTCTCATCGAAGGGAACATTTCAACATTGGAATGTATCCTTTGCCCCTACATTATCATGCCATTAGGGGAATTGTACCCTTGCCTATCCAATGAGCTTCATTGATACTATATATTTTTTATCATATCATTAGGGGAATCATACTCTTATCTATCTTCTATAATTAATTAGCTATATGTTATTCATAAAGAGCTTATGACACCCATGAATCTATTGAGATTACATTACTTATATTAAAAAATTACATTATGCTACTTACACATTATTACATGGGGTACCTCCATATACTACTAAATCAAGGTCATAAAATTTCCCCCCTTACCCAATAATATTATGTCATATTTCTTTCCCCTTACCATCTCATCCTCACATTATATTCCATCTTCATATCTTTATTTACATGATAATATCTTTCTATAAGTACATACACATATTTACAAAGATTCTAATAACTTTGAATAATATTTTTATATGATAACACATGATTTGATTGATTTTTTATTTGGATATGAGTGATTAGAGGAATATTTATTAATCCTCTCTTTAAAATATGGGCATAATTCCAAATATTCTACACATAGATTCATATTTGCATGGACTATAAACTTACAAAAACATTTACAAATGAGTACCAAGAAGCATTAGATGTATACTTCCCTAATAAATAAGTGGTTTCCCCCCTCCCCCCATGATTTACCCCAAGCCATTTCAAATTTTATTTTTCATTTCAATACCTAGCATATTCTAAAGAGTAACAACTTTGTTTTTATACCAATACCTATGTTTATTTCAAATTACTATATTCACACTGATTTCTCAACACTTTTACTACTTTCATGCACTCATGATTGTTTGTAGGTACCCTAAAATTAAAAAAAATAGTATGTAATTGGATCCTATCCAAAAAATATAGTTTATTCATACTTCCATATATAAGTATAGGTACATGATTCATATTTTTTATTTTGATGCATGCTTACAAACATACACGCACACATCAAAGTGTAGCATTATGTAGACAACTAGTTTTGGTACAAGACCTTTTTTCCATGGTTTTTTTGTCATGATTTACCAAAATTGGTCCACATATGTATTTTTTTATATTTTATACACTTTTCACTCTCATTATAATCTAATTTTCCTTGATTTATCTATATTTCATCAAACATAATTCATATATGTTTTTATTATGACACCAAGAATCTAGTTATGCAGCCTTTGCTCATCCTAGTACATGTTAGAAACATTTCCCATCTAGATAAAAATTAGTGATATATGTATTTTTACCCTCTTCATTTTTTTAATTAGTTTCACCATCACACGATTCCCCACACTTTGAGATTTACTTATTAATATTCTGTAGGATCGACGTATGTTCAAAGTTTCTTAGGGATCTCTCTATATATGAATTTATCCTAATCCATTACACATCAAATATTATCATATCAAATGTTACAACCCATTTTTATTGTGCACAATCATCAAGACTCATTAACATTTCTACAGATTTTTCCATGGAATCTACACATTGAGCCTACATTACATCACCATAAATCTAAATTTTATACCATCACATCTTGTACAAAAAGAAAGCCATATAAAATCATATAATTGAATTTGATTATATAAGGAGATGAGGTGAATGATTATCTCTCATTAGGTTTAGATTCACTCAAATTCACTAAATATACATAATACCCCTAACTCCAAGCATGCAAGATATGTAGTTATAACTTTTCAAGAGGTTGTCTGGGCTAACTAATTTTTGCACACTCTTTTATTCATCCATTTAATAAATAAAAAGTCAAGATAAAAGGATAAATAAATAAAGGAGTTATATATATAAATCCATGAATCAAAAGTAAACCCCATATAAGTCTTAATATATAATACAACCCTAAGAGTTACATATCTTAGAAAACAACAAAGAACATATTTTATCACATAGGACATAATTGTCTAACAAAGTCAGACCTCTACCAATTTTGACCTTGAAATAATCAAACCTATGACAATTTTTAACTATATGAAAATCAAAATCATATTTCAAGAGCATATTTTTTGTTATAAATTTTGTTCCCATTTCCAAAATTTATCTATAGTGTCCACAAGTGTCTATTTCAATATTATGTCCTTATCTTTCATTCCCATTATTTTTTCAATCATTTCTTAGTCATATTTTTAAAATTTTAAGGCATAGTTCATATCTAAATGTTTTTTATTATAGTTTTAACTTAGATCTCTGGTGTGACTTCATTTTAGCTTTTTGTGCATAGAGACATTTACCCTAAAGTCAAAAATAGTGAAAATATAACCATATAGGGTTTGAGCTTATGTAATTTTATTTTAAAATCTAGTGAAAGTTAATAATATGTAATGGTGGAAATGTGTTCCTATAAATGATAGGAACCCAACCCAAAAAGTTAGTGCCAAACAAAGAAGTCATGCCTAGGAATGCCCTCTCTTCTCCTAAAGGTATAGAGTGTTAGAGATGTCATGGAAAATTTTCAAATAATCCAAATATATTTAAATATTGTATTCAAATTATAATGATATAAAAAAACCTTACTTAGTTTCTTTCTATTTGATTCTAATCACTAGAAAAATATATTTATTCTTCTTCCCCTAATTTCATTAAATGAGAGAATGTTGAAATTAATTGGAATTTTTTAGGCCCATAGATATTAATAATATATATAAAAAAATACAAACCTCATTGATTGGAATAGTTATAATAGCATGGAAACCAATATCATGTGGTTCATGTCTAACATCAACTTATGTGCTTTAATATATGTTTAAATGATTATTTGATTTCCCATAAAAATATTTTAAGTGCTTAATAGATTAATATGAATAATAAATTTAATTATCTATATTTACTTTTATCTAAATAAACTATAATGTTTGTGTATTTGTAGATGATTGAATTCAATTTAGGATTTTGTTGGCACAAAAATTGACATTAAATTGTCATATGAAAAAATTTGGGTTAAATAAATTAAATACACTCTAGCCACAAGGGGAAACATAAAAGGCTAAAAGTATCCTGATGCTTTGGATCATCCCAAGAGATTATGCACGCTCTAGATAGGGATCTCAAAACTATGATAAATAAAAGGATAGAGAAGATGATAGTTATACGGGCTACGAGAAGGGTTGAGGAGAATCAAAAGTTGAAAAAAATGTGCCAATCGTAAATAACTTAACCCAATAATATATAAATACACAAACATCCTAAAATCATGCATTTTAAAGTCTGAAAAAATTCTAGGTGCCATTTTTATGTGTCTATAATATGAAGCATATTCTCCTATCAATGTTGGGAAGTTATTATCATTATCTTTATGTCAAATTATATTAGTTTGTTTTGTAAATTTTCCAACATTTCATACACTTTCGTAAAATTTTGGATAGACCCATTAATGATTTGAGTGATTAAAATTTCCATATTTTTCTAAATTATTTCAACCTATAATAGAAAAAACACATGAAAACAAAATTGTGACTTCGTATATACAAGGTTTTTGACTATAACACAAATAAATAAATACATTAAATTTAGCATCCAAAATATACATAAAGCATAGTAAATACACATATAATCCATGTTTAATTAATGATACAAATTAATTAAAAATGTAAATACATAGGGTTATAGTAATTACATAGGGTTAGAGGAACTTCTAACAAGTATCAATAGTAACATGAGTGCTTATGACAAGTGATAAACATCTAAAATTTAAGTTTATGATTGTTTTTGCCTACTTCCTATATTTTATTTATTTTATTTGATATGTTCATTGCAATTTCTCTCACTAAAATATTTAACTTTATTTTACTTGTATAATTAAGGAAACAAAGTTATTTTAGAAGCATCAAGACTATGGGATGTTGTTGATTTATTAGGCCTCTAGTTAGAAAAAAAGATGTCAAAACACACTAAATTTCATGAATGAAAGTACGTAAATGGAAAAGACTTTGACTAATGTTGTAATGAGGCTCCATAATATAATGATAGCTCAAACAATTATAAATGTCCTAATGATTACTTGACCATGATTATGACTTCTTTGTAAGTGATAGATTGTACTTATTTTTCAAATTAACTATAAGACTTTTTTATTTATAAATAATTGAATTTAAATTATGAACTTATTGGCATGAAAATTAGCCTCTATATATTAAAGTGAAAAATACAAAGAGAATGGGATGAGTGCACTTGACTTATAAAATATCAACAAAATGTACCATAAGTACTAAGGGTTATTTTGACATAAGGACCAATAAATAAATATTTCTTAGGAGTTAACACAAGGGAGATAACCATCAAAAATTGATGAGTGCACCAATAATGCTTAATTCAAACCAATAACCAATAAATAGTCAAGCACCCTAAAATTACATGAAATAACATTAAATAAATGTCTCACATGATTTTTTAGGTGTCTATAGTGACCTAATTTATGAATATGTATATTATTAGTTCATGTTGAATGCATGATACTATAGCTTTCAAATTTCCAAATAAATTTTTTGTTTCTAACTAATTAAAATAATGAATTATAATTTTCTAATATTTATACTATAATTGAAATATATATTATATTTTAATATAAATTTGATTAATTGCGGATATCATTAGTTGATTATTTTTAGGTATTATTATTGGTAAGGCACTATTGATTTCTCATTTTTAATTATTCACTTCACTATGAACCAATCACAAACAGGAATTAAAATTTAATAATGTTTTTTATATGTTAAAATAAAAAAACTTGGCATCCTTCAATTGGTTATTAGAAGCTTATAATAAAAAAATCAATATATTTTTTATTTCAAACACCAAGATTCAAGGACCAGTCAACCCATGGATACCCTAGTCAATATTATCTCACAACTAAAGAACATTTAAAAATACTCTAAACTAAAATTGAAATAAAATGAAAACAC
Source organism: Torreya grandis (assembly GCA_037957365.1). NCBI lineage: Eukaryota > Viridiplantae > Streptophyta > Pinopsida > Cupressales > Taxaceae > Torreya > Torreya grandis. Next base: position 157,634 of record JARHVA010010359.1, on the reverse strand, counting down.
TTAGTTTAACTAATCTTATTTATATGTATAACATATTATATGCTAGTTTGGTTTTAAAAATATTAAATCTGTGCTAAAAAAGTAAGTCAAAAATCATATAGGTTCAATTATACCCAAATTCAATGATTATATTATAATATAATGTAATTATGAAATAATCACAATAAAAACATAATATGTCCTAATTCAAGCTCAATAAAAACATGGTGTACCCTATTATAATGTTTACATGAAATTATAATACAACTATTACATGCTTTAATGTAATTCTAGCCAAAACATGAAATGTTTTAATGAAATCTTAATGAAAATGTGATATAACATAATACAATATTAATAAAAATAATGTTAGATGAACATGTACCATAAAACCTTCTTTTCCAATCATAAATTGACATAACATATCTTCACAAAGCTTAAACAACAAAATAAATAAGTAACAACCAATTTTGACCTTTGTCATGGTCATAACTAGTGTGAATGTGGGATCGTCCTTTGCTACATGGAATCTTTATTTTATCAAGTACAACCCCTCTTTTTTCAATTACATTTATCTTTTTGTTTTCTTCTCTTAAATTTTTTCCTATTGAGATAGTTTTCTTTTCTACAAGCTAAAATGTTATCATCTCAATCCAAGTCAACAAAGATGTTGAAATTTATGTGGAAAGTTTGACATGAAATTTAGGACGTAAAAATTTAAATTTAAAAATATGTACATAAAATCCAAATTTTGAAAAATGATGTGTTATATTTAAAATATTCAAAATAAACTTTGTATATAAATCTATTATTGGTAAGATTTGATACTTTTGTTTGATAGTGCTAAGCCATATCTTATGAGATATTTACTCTTACATGATTTTTGTTTTTTTTAAAGTTATAGTTTCGTAATTTAGTTCAATATATTTTTTTTGTCAAAGTTTAATGTTTGGAATTTAGTTCAATAACAATAACGCATTATACCATTTACAAAAAATTTACTTATTTGTCACAATTTTGAAATGGTGGTACTGGTTACTATCTACCACAAGCTGAGTAGTGAAGCATTATTTTTTTAGCATCCACTTATAAATACATAGCCAAAATCTTCTATATAAAGGAAGAGTTTAATTATACCCCAAGTAATTTAAAAATCATATAGGTTCAATTATCCAAGTTACTCATAATATGTAATAATATAATTGAAATAATAAGGTTGGAAATAATTATTCTACCCAAAAACTAAAAAATATAAAGGTTCATAATAAATAATCATGTCCATGTCTACCATTTAAAATAATTATTTATTTTAATCCATCATTTTGTTCTAAGTGCATTAATATCAATAACATCAAGCTGCATAACCAAATAACTTACAACTCATGTTGAAGGTACAACAATATTTTTTTCAAATAAATATAACATCTCATATATATACTCAATAGTTAACATAAATACATCATATATGTGAACATTCTCTATGTGCTTTGGTATGATTAGCTAAAAACATAAGGTACATGATGACCATGGTACAACTAAACCAAGAATGCATATAATCACAACTATATTGTTCAATAATATTCCCAATTTGAACCAAGATCTTTACTGGAGTGTTTTTCCTTCAACCAAAAAATTCTATGGTTTATTTGTACACTTCTCAAAATAGGTATTATTCTTATCATTAAATGATGAGTAGTTGATGTGAGAAACCAGCTAAGAAATAAAGACCCTTGTGCTAAAAAATACTATCACCATCAACATGCAATCAAAAGATAGCCATGTAAAAAAAGATAATATAAATGAATGAAATAAAAATGAAGTAAATAAAACTCTTGCTTTGGCCAAATGCTAAAAATGTAAACTACAACACAACCCATGAATCTTTACTCATGATTCAAGAGTAATAATTTTTCCATTGAAACTTAGGTACACCCCTAATAGTTTCAAATTATTTACCCTATTTTGGGTTTAATGGGAATCAAAATAGGTTAAACTTATATAATTAATTTAGATTGTAATATATGGAGATCAATAATAAATTTTCATGTAATTGATTGACATAGATCTAATAATGCAATTTATTATTTATGGAAATTATTAAGGAGATCAAGATACTTAGCTTTTACTATTTGATTAATTAACTATGACTATATTCTAGTAGTATAAAATAATGAAAGCAAGCATGTGATCCATCCAGATCTAGAACTGAGTGGTTATGTGTATATGGTCAGTACCATCATACCTAGGTAGAAATTTTATATTTAGTGATTGAGGTTATTATTACTATCATGGGAGGATTTTTTATTTATGACCATATAGTGTGGTGTGCATATTTTTATAAGACTCTATATGTGTTGTATTTTACCCTTGAATGCATTCACAACTGTATAAATAATATTCCTTCTCCTTGAAACCTTAGATCCATTTATGAAGGATAAAAACTTGTAATAAGTGAGGAAATGTAATTGGGTGGAGTTGACCCCAATCACTCCCATTGATGATTAATCACTGCTTATGTATCAGATACTCTAAATAGGGAATTCAAACCACATGTAGTTCTTCCCATTATTTTTAATGTGTAATTATGATCTTTCATGATATAAATGCACCTAAAACTATAGGCTTTTCCTTAATAATGTTGGCACTTGATCTAGCTTGGAATGTTTCACACTTGGATATTGCCTGCTCTTAGTGATCGATTTTCAACCTAAGAAGAATAAGGTATATTTTATCAATATGCATTAATACCTAATAGGTACTCAAGAATTATCGATGGTGAATATGATTTTCCTTTATTTATTATTATATGCACTCAATTAGGTAATTTCCTACACCACTGACATGTTAAGTAAATGGGTCAACTTAAGGAAATGATCTAATTATGAAAAATAAACATTATTAGGAAAAATATAGTAAAATAATTCTTATAAATTTGATGTTCCTATATGAGTATGAAATTACTGTCTAGGAGATAGAAATGCAAATGTGGTATTTTAGAAGTGTTTGGGTAGGATATTTCACAAATCTAGCATAAACTCGAATGTTTATGTAGGTGACCAATAGAAACTTAGAATGGATGTGTCTCATAAAAAATATGCAAGTGTGAATGAATGGTGAGTGATAATTATTTATAGACACACAAGTCATGTAGGGTAAGTGTAGGTCAAGATAAACATTTCTAACTATCAAATACTAGATTTTAATGTCTAAAAATGCCCCACTTTTATTATAGTATTAAAATGCAATGAAAATACTAGAGAAAAAATATGTAGATATACTTGAGTGTGTAAAACACACTATGTATTTATGAAAAGTCTCCTAATGTGAAATTTTACCCAATCAAAACATATGATGAAAGTGTATTAGTCAATGTCCATAGAATTAAATTATGAATGGAAACATGAATAATATATACATTTACCTTTTGCTAAAACACCTAGATCTATTCTTGACTTGTATTTCTTGTCTTTAACCTTTGGTTTCAAACCTCTATATCTCTTTCATCAATCACTTTGTCCTCTCATATATTTCACTTGTGTGCATTCTATATGTATAGTTTCAAATCTTGTTATACTCTCATTTAGGTTTGATGGATTTTACTCTAAAATCAAGTTTTTAGTTTACACCATGGGTTTATACCTATACAACTCTTTCTTATTCATACTTTCCTTTTATCTTCTTACTAAACCTAAAACTTTCAAACAACACTCACATTGCTTGTCACAAAGGATCATAGGTTATATGGCTCAATAGATGATTTTGAGTTTTTTGGTACCTTTAAGGTTCTTATGATAATTATTTTACTAATCAAAACCATCTTGTACCTTTTATACAACCCATACAATTCCAAAGTACATACTTTCATTACTAACTGATTCTTTCTTTTGTCCTAGCTAGATAATAACCTTTTATTTTGACTATTTTCCATTGTATGATCAATTAAAAAAGGGTATTAATTAGCCAAAATCATTTTCAATCACCTTATATAATATTATCTCTCTCCATGAATTTCATGACCTATATCTACTCTCAAATCACTTTTCTAACCCCTTTTAGGCTCTATTTAGGTCTAATTATGCTTTCTCCGCCCTATCTCATACACAGTCTCCTAAAACCAAGCACAATCATACTAAAACCATTTAAAAAAATCTCAAATTCAATTATTATATATTATTCCATATTAAATTAAAAAATTTGAGTAATTTTCACCTGTGGGAACTTTAAATAAATGGATATTTGTCTCAAAACCCTAATATAGGGTTTACACTATCTACAGGGACCCAAGAGAAAAGTTCTTGAGGTTTTAATATCCAAAAAGGATTTAAAAGTAATATTAAGGTTTTTTAATTTATATATAAACCCCTCACACCTTTTAAAATCATTTTATGCCACTCTTAATTCCTTTATTCAACTATTGTTTCAATTTGTTAGCCTAACTATGTTTGTAAATACAGTCTACTATAGAGTTTAAGCACTTACCACATGAAACACATATCCAATACTAAAGATAAATTCTTAAAATCTTTTAATAACATTAAATCATGATAATTATAGTTCATATATACAATCAACCAATGTTTCACTTAGTCTTCCTTCACACCTATGTGTTCTCAGTCATTCATTCTCATAATACATAGAGCCTACAAACTCTGTAAGTTTAATCTTCACAAAGGATTTGATTTAAATTATAAAACTACTTAAATAATTATAATAAAACATGTATAAAATTAAAAAATAAATAATAATTATCATAATTACTTTTTTATTGGGTATTTATTCCATGATTACTCAAAACACAGTCATTCTCCCATGTAGACATATAGGAAATAGGGCATTCAGTCACCCTTATAACAAATGTGAGGAAATTAATATTTTATTTCTTAGGAAATTAAACCCTCTCATATATTAATGAATTCCCATAACCATCTCTAAACAAAAACTTACAAGTTTATAAATCCTATAACTACTCTAACCACCTTTGGACCTTCTAATGGTCACAAATACTACCTAGAACATTGACGATATACACTAAGTTTTATTTTGATGTACATTGTGATATAAGTCCCATGGTACAAACCCATGGTGTATAAATAATGTATCCTTATTAATACCAAGACTGAATCACCCTTGAATACACACAAAAACTCCTAAACTATGCTTGACAAATTTAAAAATTCAAATGTATTAAATTTCGAAAGAAAATGCCAATTTTGAAATCTAGCATACCTAAGCACCCCTAGACACCTGGAGAACATTCAAAAGTGTATAAAAATAATAATAACACCCATAACACACCTGAAACATGCTAATTAACCACCTAAATACTTAATCAAACCAAAATTGTTCAAACAACACAAAACATGTCATCCTTAGAAGGATGCTCCTACATCATTATACTTGAAATTTAAAATTTAAAATAGCAAGGAATGAGTTCACCTATATGTGAGTAATTTTTTTCCCATGTCATTTGTTTGAGATGATTCCTTATCAAAGCATCAGAGAATTGTGATTCATTGTTGAAGCACATGGATAACATAGAAAAATTGAGGGTGGTCAATCCCTAATTTAAATTTTGACTAAGGCAAGGGCCATGGATTATAATATAAATTCCCCAACTCATATGAAACTTATCTAACACTAATATTGTAACCCAAACATGATAAGGTGAATCATGAAGTGGATTCTATATGAGTAATTATGTGGTTGTTGAGCATCACTGAACCTCAATGTACATTCCTCAAAAATCATGCATAAACCATTAAAAATAGACTTATAGATTCAAGTTTGTTCTAAAATATAAAATAATTGAAAATGTTGCAAAGGTAAAAATGTGTAAATATGCATGAACTAGCATCATGCTCCACTAAATCATTACAAACTTAAATATAACATGATGTACATGAACCAACATCATGCTAAAATAAATTTGAAATAACATATATGTGTGCATGAACTAGCATCGTGTCCAACCAAATATAAAATAGTATCTTTTTGTGAATGAACTACCATCATGATCAACCAAATTTGTCTTGTAAAATGGAGTACATTATTTTTTCACATGCCCCCAAATGTTTATAAATATGTATCAATATGAAATATGTCACTAATGGAGTGTAAATGGAGTACTTCCCTTCAAAATATATCTAAAGAATATGAATAATTATCCCAAACTAATATATGAATCACATATGAACTCAAAAATATATATATTATACTCAAATCTGCTCATGGAGTCTTTAGTTCCTATGAAAATACATAATAATAAGCTCCCCATTTTTAGGTGAGGGATAATACCTACAAGTTTCTTATCTCAAAATAGAAGTTAATTATATCATATCATGTATAAAGATAAGATCATGTAAAATATTGTCATCATGTGGATAGTATGTCATCATATTAATGTATATAGCATCATGGCATGTATGTAACATATGAAATGCAAGGGCATGTAAGTGGTATGTCAAGATAGATGTATCTATGAAGCACATAAAATAAACTATCACTAATAAACCATATATTAAGGAAGTACATAATGTAAATCATGGAACAACACATAGTGGGGCTGATGTGTCATATAGATCACAACACTTATAAACATAATAATAGCATAAGATTAGTAACCTCAACATGTAATGACACAAAATAGCATATAATGTCACAAAAAATTCCAAGGGGCCAAAAACAAGGGATGTGAAGATCTTTTTAATAGGTAATTATAATAATCCATAAGTAAAAGGCATGAATTCCAAACCAAAAAAATCTAAATAGCCAAAAACAAGGGGCATGAATGCTTCAAAAATAAATGCAAAGAAACCACAAACAAAGAGCACAAATGTGACAACAAGAAAGGGTAAAGAGACAAAAACAAGGGGAAAATGCCTAAATAGGCTAAGGAAACACAAATAAGGGAAAGGGGAAACACATAATAGATAATAATTACTATCCTATCTTATAAAACTAACAACATAAAATAAGCATAGAACAAGTAAAAACTAGTTTACACTATCCATACGTGTTAGTATCATAGGATAGTAAAATAAAATATCCATGTAGTTTTGTGTTATAAATGAGTAGTTAGCAAGGCATGTGTAAACAAAATTATAGATAAACATGGTAAAAGGTTATAAAAATTATATAACATGTGAGAATGTATCCTATGAAAGTAGACCCCCCCTAGTATAGACATGTTCCCTGAGCATAAAAGGTCTAGTATCTACATGTTTATATATGATATATATGTCCTACATTGAAATCATATACTTCATGAAATGTATGCATGTATAAAAATATTATGTGATTTACCAAAAATATGATAAATAACATCTATGTGTCCATGTATGATATTTATGTCCTAAATTTCACTCATATATCTCATGAAATGCATGTGAATGAAAATAATATTCCATCCACCAAACATGTGCTAAATACAATATTTGTTGTACCCCAACACACCCCATTTTAAAAATTCAAATAGGGACCCATTATTGCTATAAATCTTCATTCATGGTCCATATCATTCCAAGTGGAAAATTATCATTAATTCATAGCCCACCAAGCATACAAAGTACAATTATAGAAATTTAAATACATATGGGTAAGTGAGATCATTTAAACAAGTGTCACAATCTAAAATATGCATAGTCAAGATACGAATACAAGAGTTGACAGCTAGGAAAAATCCAATACATGAGAAACAAAAACTTGGCCCATAATGATGACTAAGAATTCATGGTGAACAAAAATATACCACATGGAAAAATAAACCCACCAAATCTGACTTGTATATTTCAAATTAAAAGGTAAATAGATCTAAAATCTATTATTTCATTAATTTTTCATGAACTAGGCATTTAAGTCTCAATATTTAAGTGATACAATAAAAATCCTAATGATATCAAATCACTTTTCTATTAATCAACAAACTACAAACTATGAATTTGAGCCACCAAGTTACAAAAAGCTCTAATTTTCCTACTAGCAAAATTATGAATCAATCCAATCAACTTACCAAAAATTATATAGTGTAACAATGGATTCCTCATCCCAATAATCTAACCATACTCCATATTATTATTTAATCAAATGAGGGACTAGGTATTTATACATAGTGTTTAATAGAGGATTATTACCATTCCCTCTTTACTCTACTCTCTAATATGAGATAGATGACATTAAACTATATTTAGCTCATGACCAATTGGATGAGGATAGGAGAAGATATGTGGATGACTTGTTACAAATAAAAATAATTTGGTTTCACAACATGGAAATGGAATCTAAGGTAATTCCATGTATAGACTTACTTTGATATTTATTTCTAAATGAAACTATTACTGTAGATTGCTTACATTATAGGCTTCATAGGAATGTGGTAGTCTATATTTCTATGGAGGCCTTTGAGAGATATTTTCACCTACTAGTGCCTAAAATAACTTATAACTAGGTCATATCCAATGATTGGTTGAACCATAACACAGTTGAAGGTAAACTCAAGCAGTGTCTGGGGAAAGGTGAAAAATTAAATATTGGAGTTATTTCCTCAATTCCCATTACCAAATTTAGACTAGTTATTAGAATAGACATGTTTTTGTTGAATATTTTATATGTATTTTATATCATCACTTACATACATGAGGCATGGGTGTCCTTGCTAGACATCGTTTTGACTTCTAATGAAATCGTGACACTTGATGAGGTTATCAATATTAGGCATAGGGAAAAAATGTTCAAAGTTGATGAAAGGCCATATAATGGTAATTTTCATATGGTGTCTTATGTATTAGATGTAATATGGTAACAATTCACACAACCTACAAATAACCTTGGGAGCCATCTATAGAATATGTGAATAACAAGGTCTATGATAATTTTCCATACTCCATGTTTACATATTTTAGAGGGAAATAAAGAAAATTTTAGAAGATATATAATCTTTATTATACTAATCCATTTATGGGTGATCCATGCCCAAAATTTTTGGCATCATAATAAGAAGCATCTCAAATATGGAAGACTATTGGTATTATCTTTTTTGCACAGCAATCATGATAGAGGGAACTACAACCCCTCCTTTAAATTTACCTCATTTTGTTAATAAAAAAGTGGTAGATCAAGATATAGCCTATCAAACATATAATATAATGGATGAGGATATTATTTCCAAGTGTCAGGGTACTATCACAATACCCCTCTAAACATTAGCTAAATTCAATACTCAAGGAGGAGGCACCTTAATTTAGTTGGTAAGATTATGGCCCATTATGGTTTAAATCAATCACAATACTAAGATTGGGACCCTATATATAGAGTAAGGCAATATATCAATAACCTTAGAAAATTGATTTCATATTCCATATGGACATAATAGTTTTGAACATGATCAAATTTTCATCAATGTTGCAGGTGATTTAGAAGTCTACATTTGAATGGATCAACATGTTATGCCAATGGTAGTGGACAAGGAAATCCAATACAATCCTTCAATCACTAGGGAATGGGAAAATAAAATTGTGGATGAGGAAAATAAATTTTCAATCCATCAATGGTCCCAATGTCAAGCTCAATTACCACTAAATCATGATCATCTTTCCTCTCCATAACAAGCAAAAGTTGATTTATCAGAGGAATGTGCCTTTCAAGGGTATATGGATCAACATATTAGGAATAAAATTCTTAAGGGACTCTCAACCCCTTATCCAAAAACTACCATTCAACTCCCCACCGCAACTACAAATACTTCACCTTGTACATATAGATAAGCATAAATAATCTATTTGTCACCCTCACCTCCATTAATTATATTTCAACATGTAAGTACTCCTACATTCTTGTAGATTTATTTAGTAACTATACCACCTATAGTTATTTTTTACTTAACCTCCTACTAATTCTTCCATTCGCACTTCACCTCCATCTACTAAAGCCCCTTCATATTCCATCTTATCCATTTTAGGGCAAGGCCTTATTTCTACCCAACCATCCATAATAAATTGCAATAAAAAGCCCAAGACTCCTCTTGTATCTCCTAAAAATATACAAATAGAATAAATACATATTGAAATTCCATTTACCAAAGTGGGTCCTATATATGAGGAATATGAGGAGGAAAAAGAGGAATCAAAAGTAAAGGAAATGGATCCAATACATGTGTTGAATAGTGATGAAGGAGAGTGGCAAACTGAAGAAGAGTGTTTATTTGAAGAAGACATAGAACCTGAAGAGGACACAATTTTTTAAGGAAATATATGAATAATAAAAACCTAAATCTAAAGATACTAAAATATTGGGAATGGTTGAAGAGGTGGAATTAATTGAGATAATAAATACATAAGTTGTGGGAGAATTAGAGCAAGAAAAGAATTATTAAACATCTACTAAATTATTAGAAGAAGATAAGACATTAGATTCAAATACAAAATCTATATTGAAACAAGCTCCTACTCTAGGAATTACTCATGCACCTATGACCATAGCTCCAATTTCATCTCTTGAAGTTGATATTATAGAATCATCCACTCCACTATAAACACTAGTTATCAATCAAATCAAACATATCATTACTAAATAAAAAAGGTAGCCTTTGAAAGAGGTTTATTTTCCCTTAATCCTACTATAATTATTAATGCTCACATGGTCAATATATTATCTATTAGTTTAGCTATTACATTACTTTCTCTATTTGAATCATTGCAAAAATATTGTTTACAAATCAAGTAATTATAGGTCCATGCTTGTATTGAGAAAATTGGGACACAAACCTCACACTACACTTTTCTTCACACATTTTCTCTAAAAAAATCATCTTTTTTGTTCTTTATAGAGTCTTTATGATCATCACCTTCTTGGTCAGCCATAAGATATTAATTAACCCTTAAGCCTTCTATTCCACTTTGAAAAATATCATCACCACCTACATAGGTCAACCATAGATTTGATAGATCACCCTTAAGCAATAACACCTTTCAATTAGGCCTATGTAGACATTTTAGGTCCATGGAGACCTATTCATCCCTTTAACACTTCACTGAGAGAAAAAAGAAACACAAGACCACTTATAAGAACATAGGTCCATAAAAAATGACCCCTAAGACACCCTAAAGTGATTAAATTCATCACTACACACCTCCATGAGTAATTCCATATATGAGTAATTAACTTCTAAGCAATGGTTCATACTAAATATGGATTAGTCAAACCTCCAAAATCCATATAGATGATCCTCAAGGAGTATAAAACACTATCCAATAGGTAAAATATCATTAAGATTCTAAACACCATCAAGAAAAACACAAAAACCCTTCTTGGGTCACTTGCACAAGAAAGTTAAACCCTCAATCAACTTTGAAGCTCCATAAATGCACTTGTACAACTAGTCAAAGCTTTAAAACATATTTTATGGATATCTCTTGGAGTTATCTACCACTTTTATTTTTAATCCATCATCAAATTAATCCATAATCAAAATTTATAATCAAAACACAGTAGATTGGTTTTCCTTTGTAAAATTCAAATATTTGAATTCCAATGGTCAATAAAAAATGCAAATTTGAATAAGTATAAGAATAGTGAAACATGCTTGGGAGAGAAACTTTGAACTATCATAAATTTTGATATAAAACATGTTAAGGTCTAAAATTTTAAACACATTCTTTAGGCATAAAATTTAATAGACCCATATGACCATTTTTTTTGACATGTTGACATGTGTGAATTCTAATGTCATCAATCTGTTCACTCAAGAAACTCTGCTAAGATGACTAAGATAACCTAGATTTTCACAAAACTATTCAAATGGATTATTTTCACTTCCATAATTAAAAAACCCACTTATTACACCCCATAGGGTGTATTAATTAATAACATATTATCAATAACATTCATAAAAAGACAAAACTTGTAGGGTCTCATGTAAAGTATGTGAGTACTAAGGTACACTTTGTCATTAAAGACCATGCATAAATATCATCTCATTGACACTCTTGGACACCTTGGAGACATAATTTACAATACCTCAATAATATCCCCCTTTTGCATTAATGTCAACACTTGTAAACACCAACACAAAGCTATGCACATACTCTTTTTCCTTCTACAAACACTTTATCCCCCTTTGACACAATGAAAAAGTGGGCTTACCTGATAATATTAAGGATATGTAAATGTTTTCAAATCCAAAAAAATGAATGTAACTCCTATGAGATATTATATAAATTTCCCCTATCACTATGCATACCATTTCTTATCATGACTACCTCAAACCTGCTCATTGACAATACTTTTATTTGATCATACATTGATCTATGAAGAAAAAACACAAGAATGCCAAATATTGATTGGAAACACTTTATGAACACTGAGAGGGACTCCCCCTAAGTCACCTAAGCTTAGACACCCCTTGAACACCTTTAGACCATATCTAATCATTATGTGACTTCATAGTTATCTTCAAATTCTCTCTCACAAGCCACCCATAGACTAAATAATGGACACTAAATCTCTTTCTCAAACACATAATATGCAAAAATACAATTGAGAAACATATTTAGGGACAACCATACCTTTGTCTTTTGATTAAAATGACCAAAATGTATTTTTGAATCACCTAGCCTTGTTTAGAGGCCTAGTATCCCAACTTGAAACTTGTAGAGCCCATAAATTCCTATGTATGCACCTTCATGACTTGAAATTCCATACATAGAGCACACTCATATAACCCCTCATGCATGCCAATATTAATCATTTAATTATTCCTCTGTACCATAGCTCTTTCACAAATTGACCTGTTAATTACCCTACCAATTAGGCCTCCATTTGCACAAAGTCTCAAACATAGAAAAAAATATATACTTCAAAATGAATTTAAAGTACTATATGAGTACCCATTTTTCCATTTCAACTGATTAAGTATCCTTAGACCTTCACTCCTTTGGGAAGGTGACTAACCCACATGGGCTAAAAGAATAGGGCATCAATAAGAAACATGGTCAACTTACCATATTATAATCAACAAAAAATCATAAGAAATCTCTCACACTTGTAGGTAATAAAATCACCCTATTTTACCAATTCTTGAGGTTTGAATCCTTATGTAATCCATAGAACCATGAAATGATTTTTAGCCTACTAGCTCTTAAGCAAAGACTGTCATACCCGAGAGCCATCAAAAATATTAAAATTGACTTCAAGAGGCCTTAAAAGAATAAAAACACATATATTATATTAATACACCATTATATTCCATAAATTCACCTTTAACACTCACCAATCTTGATTTGACACTTTGAACCAGTTATGTTATTCTTGTAAACCTTGTGTATACACTTGTCACTATGCCAAAACACCTTGAAAAGGTCATGAGATAATGTTTACACTTCAAAGGAACCTTATAAATATATTAACATGAAATAAAATTAGACTCAACCTTTGGTTATCTGTATATACCTCAAAAACACTAATTTTGCATGATGAGCTCTCACTAGGCAATGAACACTGATCAAAATGGTTGAAAAGAATAAATGGTCATGAATGGTTATTTTGACCAAATTAGCACATAAAAAAATCATTTAATACACTTTAACAAGTCCTCTCCACACTCCAAAACAATTTTACCTTCATTTTTCATGATTTGACCAACTAAACCAAGCTTCAAAGATTGACAAGAACATGTCTTTAGGACTAATGTCCCTGAACAAGTCTTTTGAAGTTTTTTATCACAAACCTTTGGATCAATCTCATGAACTTGTTTTCCCCCCTTAATCAATGGTTATAAAAAATGAGATGACTCACAAGCTTTATCTTAGATATTCAAATGTTTATTTTGTCAATGGTTTAGTCATAATATCTACAAGTTGTTCTTTTGTAAGCACATACTTCAACTTAACACTTTTATTACTCACTTTTTCTCTCAAGAAATGATATATAATAGGAATGTGCTTGGTTTTTTATTACATAATAGGATTCTTTGATATACTAATTTCACTAGTGTTGTCATAATAGATAGGATAAGGTCCATTTTGTCTTACCTTATAGTCTTCTAAGGTTTGCTTCATCAACATTACTTGAGTACAACAGGAAGAATCAACTATATACTCAACTTCTACATATGATAGGGATATAGAGGCTTCTTTCTTACTTGCCAAGACACCAATAATTCACACATGAATAAAACACCATGACTAGTACTCCTCCTATCATCCACACACCCTACCTAATCTACATCAGTGTATGTCCTTGGATTGAACTCTTTGCTCCTAGGGTACCATAAACCATATTATATGGTGCCCTTGAGATACCTCAAGATCCTTTTGACTGATTTCAAGTGAGATTATCTAGGCTCAGCTTGAAACCTACCTACAAGGCCTATTTCTTGCATGATATCAAGCCTAGAAGTAGTAGAGTACAAACTAATTCCAATCATGGATCTATATAAGGTTTGATTAACTTTTGGTGAGTCATCTTGTTTACTTAACTTGCATCCTATGATCATTAGAGTACTCATTAGATTAAAATCCATCATGTCAAACTTTGTTACCATATCATTTACGTATTTTTATTGTGGAATGAATATCCCTACATCAAGTTGGTTAATTTGTAATCCCAAAAGAAAGAAAATTCTCCCAACATTGACATTCCAAACTTAGTCTTCATAGAATTTGAAAAATCTCACTTATGTTGTCATTGGAAGATCCAAAAATTATGTCATCAACATAGACTACCACTAATAATTAATGATTATCCTATGTCTTAATATACAAATTGTTATCAATTACCCCTATTTTGAAGCTGTGGCTCAATAGATACTTGTCTAACATATCATACCAAGCTCTAAGAGCTTGTTTAAGACCATATCAATCCTTATTTAGTTTAAAAACATAGTCTTAATTATTTTTCATGTAAAAACTTTTAGGTGTCTCAATATATAATTTTTCATCTAAGTTGCCATTCAAAAAGGTAGATTTCACATCCATTTGGTAAACTTTGAAACCTTTGAAACTAACATATGACAAGAAGAGTCTAATTGCTTTCATTCTTTTCATAGGAGAAAAGGTCTCATCAAATTCTATCCCTTCAAATTGAGCATATCCTTTACACACCAGTCTATCTTTATTTCTTGTGACCTCTCCTTTCTCATTAATCTTATTTGTGAATACCCACTTAATACCTATCACATTTTTACTATTTACCAAATCCCATATTTCATTCTTTTTATTTGATCAAGTTCCTCATCCATTGCACATGTCCAATTTTCATCTTTGTTGGCTTCCAAGAATGTTTTGGGTTTAATATTGGATAACAGAGTTGTGTCTTATTGATTTTGATTTATCAATATTCTCCTTCTAGTCTAAAAAATTGCATTCACATATCTAATTACCTTGGAAGTTGGATGATCCTCCTATATTCTCTTAGATGGAGATTTAGTGTCATGTATTACCTCTTCCTCTTCATCATCTGATTAAACATATGCATCTTCATTATTTGAGTTAGGGTTCTCTGTAGCTCCATTTATCTGCAATTTAGGCCTCTTGATTTCACCTACCTCATCAACTCTTACATTTGAACTTTAAATAGCCTTGTGAAGTCTCTTATTAAATCACTTGTAAGTAAAACTAATATAGGAATAACCCAAGAAGATGCCCTAATCAGACCTTTAATCAAAATTTCCAAGATTTTATTCATCCCTTTTGATAAATCACTTGCTCCCAAACACTTTAAAATGTTTGACATTAGTTACTTTATTCTTCCATAGATAATATGGAGTTTTATCATCATTTACTCTAAGTTTACATATATTTAAGATGTAAACTAGCGTATCAGTAGCATCTTCCCAAAATCCATCTGAAAGTTTAGAATCTTAAAGCCTGGTTCTACTCATCTCTTGGTTTATTTTTCCTTTCAACTACCCCATTTTGTTAGGGTGTCCTAGCAATAGAATATTATCTTATAATCCCTTGATATTCACAAAAAGTATCAAATTCATAAGACCAAAATTCACCTCCTCTATCTAATCTCACATACTTGATTTGTGATCCCTTTTCATTTTCAACAAGAGCTTTAAATGCTTTAAATCTTACAAAGGCTTCTAATTTCTCTTTAAATAAATATATCCAAGTCATCCTAGTAAAATCATCAATTAATATCATGAAGTATATGTTACCTTGAATACCTTGAGTTCTTGTAGGTCTACATAGGTCAATGTGGATCAACTCCAATGGTACTATGGTGGAATTCTCCTTAGATTTATAGATACTTTTGGTTTTCTACCCATGAAGGCATGCCTTGTAAAGAGTATGAGGAATCTTAGTGATTTTAGGCATATGCCTCACTAACCCTTTTGAATTGATCCTCAATAAGTTGTTAAAATTTAGATGTCTAAGTCTTTTGTTGATGATTAAAATTGTGCTTATTTCTAACACCAACAATAGGAAGTTTCAAGAATGTGGGACTTGTAACTTGAAATGACCTCCAAATTTTAAAGAAATTGGCTCTTCTTTATATCAAGTGTATACTGGAAAAGGGATAGGAATCAAACATAAATACAAGTGCAATGAAAGAAAAATCTAACTATGGCGAAGTGCCTGAATTTGATTTGACCCTTAATTCTGAGCACATTGAAGCTATATGTAAGATCCAGTTACACTAAAGAGTGAACAGGGCATGATCAATGTAAAATATGAAAAATAATAAAAATAGAGGCTCACAACTTAGACTACTTTTGCAATGACACAGAAAAATATCAACAAAGGCACAAAAACCAGTCTTCTTATTAATTCCCCAGTCACATAAAAGGCACAGAAACATGCATAGTTACATAAACTTTCTAACTCAAGAAAATAGAACAAAGGCAAATGATGTTCTTGGTCACAACTAAAGAAAGTCTAAAAAAACTCTTGACAATAATCTCTTGCAAAAAATTCTCTCTATCTTCTGATGATACATTAGGTGATCTCTGCACCCCTATTTATAGCATTGGACCATCTCTAGATTCCTTGCATGTTCCCAATCCAATGGCCTAACTGAACCCTAACTAAACTGGAAGTGTCTAACAGAAGATATTTCTTAGATCTGAATAGTACAGTCTCTCTGCAAGTTCATTGGTTGCATTAGATACACAAGACACTTCCTTCTATCAAATGGGAGAGGACACTTGGATGATTCTCTTACTTTACTTGAAAACTTTCTTATTATTCAGGAGGCACCAGAAAATGACACTTGGCATGTTCCACAGCACTTACCAAAGACACACGACACTTTCCACATTAATTATACTCTTTACTATGTCTTCGCATTAGGGTGATCCATCTTTGACATCTGTCACCATCCACTTCTTCAAACTTTAATAATTAATGGAGAATGGGACCCATAACACTTCTCACCTGAGCAACTTCAAGAAGGGATAGGGATAGGTGGCACTTTCCATGCATTCTTAACAAGGGACATGTGTCGATCTCCACTGCTTTTAGCTACCTTTTGAGAATCTTGCAAAAGGTGACACATGTTGGTATCCCCATTACTCTATCTATATTATAGAAAAAATTAGGCCTCATTTAATATTTACATAGATGATGACACTTGGTAGCTTTTGCTCGTCTCAAAAATAAAATTGGGACCTACCATAGTCTCTAATTATCAGTGAAACAAAATGAAGATACTTCAGATGTTGACATGTGGTGACTTTTACTTTTTTTAGCTAGGGATACGTGGCATCTTCCATTGCTTTCCCAAAAAACACTTGAGACCTTCTGTTGTTGCTATTTGGTGCCTTCTATTGTTGCCACTTGGCACCTTTCGCTTGATCCTGAGAAAAGCTTATTGAAAGAAGCCTCCAAAACTTAAAAAGAAATTTGAAACACTAATGCCAACATGAAACATGAATGCTGACACTTGTCTCACTCCACTGAATTACCATGAGACACATGGCACATTTTGAGCAACTTACAAAAATTATCAAATGTGTCTCAGCTGTTGACACTTGGTAGCTTCCACTTGATCCTGATACTTGGAAAAAATTAGGCGAAAAGGTGAAAGAAAAAAGGTGGTTGTGTTCTGTGTCAAAAATTCACTGTCTTGAATCAAAATGCACAGGGACAAAATTGGAGCGTGTGACTAAAAATAAAAATAAAATGTAGAATATTTTTTACTCTACAATTATTGGCAACCCCAAGGACTTTTGAGCCTACTCAAAAAAGAATCCACAACCTCCCACATAATCAAAATGTGACAAAATCATAACTTCAGTAAAGTTGTTTGATAAGCAGACCACTCATCATCAGATAATCCCTACTTATTTTTCAATTCATGAAAGGCTAAATCAAGATTGATAATATCTTTGTGTGAAAAATTCTATAAAATTTGAACTGTAGCCTTCAATTTAAATTCAAGCTAGGAAAAAGGAATCAAATAAGCTTCTACTTCAGGCACTAATGAATCATCTCTTAAACCCTAAAATATTGCCTAATCATTTTGCTTGGCTAACAATAGAGGTTTAATTTCATCAATCATCAACACAATGTTGTAATCAGGGAAAGGGGAAGGAAGGCCCAATTGCACTAGATCTTCAATGTGTTGTTTCATGTCTTTGATTCCTTCTTTCATCACATCTAGAAGTTCTTTACAATTGATGGCTATGGAGTTGTAATTGAGGACCTCATTCACTCTTTTAGTAATGACCTTTCTGTCACTGATCCCTGCTGCTAACAACATTCCATCAGTTGCATCATATAACTTTTGTAGCAGCACCTGAGAGTCAAATATTCTCCCAAAAATAGTAGACAGACTGTCTTCAACAAAATTCTCTACCTTTTCATACAATTTATATGTATTTAGCAGAAAGGTTAGAGAATATTTGAGATGAATAATCTCCTGAGAGATTCTTTTTCATATTGATTCATAAAGCTCCTTAACTAGATTCAACACTCCTACATTCTTTGGTCTATTAGCCAGCTCAAGTGTCAATTGTTCTATCCTTTGTCACTCAGCTTGAATTTGGGCCTCTATAGTAGCATAATTATTCTATTCATTCAGTAGCTTCTATTAAAGTTGAGTAACCTGTAACAGGCTTTCCTCACATTTTTCTTGAAATGCTGCCTTTTCTCACCTTAAAGTTGTCACTGCATCTTTTACCTACATTAGACCTACTTTCAAAGAATCATTTTAGGCCTATATAGCCTAGTGAGTCTGAAGAGAAACAATATCTTGTAACTATTTATTTAGACTCTCTATTTTGTTATTTTTAGTGTTGATCTCTGTAGTCAAATTGCTATAGTTTTCCTTCTCTTGGGCTAGGTCAGCCTCCAACTTCTGTAGCTTCTTTGATATTTTCAAATAATTTTCAGTTACTATAGAAGTGGATTCATTTAGCAAATCAACCCTATCTTTTGGTTTGAAAAGGGACATGTCTATAGCCACTGCATTTATTGTGTAATCTTCTGGTTGCATTTACTCATTTGGCTTGACTATATTAGGTGACAAATGGGTCACCATTAGTTGTTGGTGTATTGGGTCAAATTGTGACCTCAGATGCAGTGTAGCTAGGTATTTATTATCTTTGATCCTCTTTTTCTCCATTCAGGCTTCCCTTGCCTTCTTAGCAGCATCTGCTTGAGTTTGGAAGGTAGAAGGAGAGGCAATGTGCCCACCCGCAAAGGGATAACCTTATGGCAAGCCATATGGAAAAGCCAAATGTTGGCTAGGATAAATTTGAGGAGATACTTTCTTGGGGATAGAGGGGAAAAAATGAGGCAATGATATAGCCTGAGTAGGGATAGATGAGGCAAAATGAGAAATTGACGTAGTAGAGGTGGCAGGGGATGTAATTTGGCTAGATGGAAATGTTACTCTTAAAGGAGAAGAAAGAGATTAAGAAGAAGATAGAGAAACAATACTTACTTGAGGAACCACTGAAGTACTCTGTATTTGGTGTTATGAGGGTTTTCCCCTCTCCTCTAGTAGTTGAAACCTCAACGTCTTATGTTTCCTTGGTGTTTCTTCTTCTGGTTGTGCTTCTTTTTCTTCAACATTTACCACTGCTATTAGTGGTGCTAGTGTAAAGCTAGAAGCCCCAAGGACTGATGCTGATGGAGAAGTTTTTGGTGGTGAAGATACCACACTCTTTTGTTTTTTAATGATACTAAGAGATTGGGGCCAAACAGTTACAGCAATTGAAGCTGATGTTTGCCCTGGGGTCTATGATGTTTGACTAGATTCTGCTCTGGTTTTTGGCTCTCCACCTTATGTCTACAAATTGCTTGTATTAGGGATAGATACAAGAGATAGATGAAATTCATCCTAGAGTTCCACCCATTTCTCATTTGAGTCCACATTTCCAAAGGAGTGGGTTATCTAACAAATCTCTTGCCTATATTTCTAATAGGCTTCTATTTTCTCAGCATTCTAGTCTTTATTCTTTAATGCTTTCCTTAAACTAGAAGTCATTATGATTTGAGGATCAAAATCCCTTTTCTTAACATAAAAACTTTCCCATGGCCTATCCTCTTAAAGGGGTAAGTCCATCAATTCAACATAAAAATTAGGAATATCTTCCCTAGGATTTCTTCTATTTTCCCAAAAGGGACAACCCTCATGCACAATTTTGGTAGCAACCTTATTATTCTAGACTCATGAAGTTATGAAACCATTTGGGTCATATAACCATTTATCTTCAATTAGGGAGAAACCCAGGAAGGATAATTTTCTTAGCAACATGATCTCATCATCTCTGACCTCTAGGGCCGTGTTGTTTGTCATCCATGGAACATCATACATCTTCTTCTTTTTCTTTCCAATGCCATATTCATTGTCCACCATGGACACTTGTATGGTGACCTCTAATAATGCTATCCTAAGGGTCAAAATCTTAGGTAGCAACACTGGTTCCCCACTGAAACCATGAACTCTAATAATAGTATGATGTGATCCAAAAAAGTAATCACAAGGAATAGTGCAATTGGTTAGAAGGCCTAAGACACTTGGAGTTAATCTATTTATAACCAGCTCAGGGCTCAGATGACAAAAATCTAGGGCAATAAAAAGTTCCCAAAAATTGTATGGGTCACTGGTTTTAGACAAGATATGTGTCCATGCAGACACAGGAATGGTCCTATGTAGATCAAAGCTTGGGTCATACATATTGAGATGCATGTGTTTGGAAAAGATGTCAAAATTTTGATACAATATGAGATGAAACAAATAAGAGGAATACCTAAAAACCCCTTTAGATTTGAATTGGGTGAGTTGTTCAACCATTGAATATGTAATCTGCTCAGAGAAATCAAGCCAAATTCCTTAGTCTTGTCAACAATTTTTAATCTAAAGAGGATGGCCATTTGTTCTTCATAAATAGTCAGATCATCTTTGATTCCAAAAATGAATGCCATTATAGAAAGTGCCTCTGGGCTGGGTTGCACAAATCGTTCTCTTGCTGCTGGCAGTGTCAGTGCAGTGGTATCATCTTCCCCTAGTTGTAATTTTGATTTCAAAAACCTTAATTGATTATTGAAATTCGCCCATGTTTTTTGCATCTTGGAAATAGAGGGAAATGTGGCTATCTTTTCATGGTGTAAGGACAACATATCTCTGATTCTTTGGTGTAATTTGCACTGTGAATGGACCCTGTTGTATGGTACTTAAAGGTGCATGAAAAAATTCAGCACATATTTCAACCAAATCAAGGCATGGATGTACACTTGGGACAATTAATTATGCCATCTGGGAAGTCCATATCCTTATCATGAATGTTCATATTGTCCAACCTTGGCCCTTTGAATACACCTTTAATGTGTTCCTTCTCTTAGAGATTTGCTCGGCTTGTGAAGAATCGAGTCCATGATTTCATCTACAAAATCTTTTACTTTTGCTGAGTCATTTGCATGACCAACTTCAAGGACTCTAGTCCATGGGTAGGTCTTTAAGGGTTGTGTAGGGGCTGAAGCATAGGATTTTCTTGTGAGAAACTTGTCAAGGGATTCATAAATCCCAGACCCTTGTTGTGAAATTTTTGCTCCCTCCATATTTAGACTATACTTGAAAATAGTGAACTATGATAACAGGTATGGAGCTTTGCAAAAGGGAAGGCACTTTTACTTAAGCAGGTTTGCTATGAATTGAGAATTTGTGAAAACATGGATTTACTTAGTAGACGTAGGAAACAGAGATTTTTTAGTAGACACAAGAATGTTTGAGACACTGTTAAGCTTTAATGTTTGTTATGAGGTATTTAATGACCCATCAAGTCTCAAAATGGCATTAAACCTAGATAACCGTTAGCAAATCTTTATAAATCTTTATGGGACAGTGAGTTAGACACGTCATGAAGGTGGTTGTGCAAGGTACCTTAGGGGATTTAAATATTTGGGAGATATTTAAAGTGTCGAGAGTTTTTGAAAATTTTGAAAAGTTTTTGAGCTATGGCCACGTGTTCAAAGAACACTTATTTAAAAGAAAAAGCAGGAAAGAAAAATGGGAAAACAAAGCAACTAGGAAAGGGAAACTATCTAACTAAAATGTTTCAAGTAGATCCCATTCAAAGGAATCTCTTCAGGTTCACCTTCCATTGTTTCTAGCTCAAACAAATTTTGTTTTTTATGTGCATGAATTTTATAAGGCCCAATCCACAATGCTTCAAATTTAGTGTGTTGACCCAGCTTGGCAGCTCTTGCATCCCATTTCAAAATAATTGAGCCTACTTTGAAATGGGGATTTGAAGTCCTATCAAAATAGTCTTTAATTATTTTCTGATGCTTTATCAATGAATCATGTGCTGCATCCCTCTTTTCTTGAACTTCTAAAAGTTTAGCAAGTCTGACCTGCATGGGGCCATTTTCCTCAATTTCAATCTATTTTAACAGCTGGACATTAGGAATCTCTAAGCTTATGGGCATTATAGCATGCTTACCAAAGACCAATTCATAGGGAGACATTTTAATCACCTACTTAGGTGTAATTCTAGTAGCCCATAGTGCTATATTAAGCACTTTATGCCAATCTTTGTGATGATTAGCCCCTATTCTCTTGATGAGTCTGATTAGGTTCTTATTTGTTGATTCTGCCAAACCATTACCTTGAGGGTAATAATTAGATAAAGTTTTCATATAGATTCCATGCTTTAACGCAAATTTAGATACTTTAGACCCTAAAAATGCTTTATCATTATTTGAAATTATGGTGCGAGGAGCCTCAAAGTGAGTAGTGATACTCTGTAGAAAATCTAAGATCACATTTTCTATTGCTTCTTTGAGTGGCACTGCTTCAGTCCATCTGGTGAAATAATTTGTGGCAGTTAAAATCCATTTATGACCCATACTAGACACTGGATTTATCATTCCAATGAAGTCAAGACCCCATTGAGAAAAAGGTTCCTCAACAATTATAGGACTAAGGGGCATTGCTGCATTTCTTCTCATCCCCACATAATATTGACAAGATTCGCACTTCTTTACCAATTGATAACAGTCTGTAAATAAAGTAGTCCAAAAATAACCTACCTCACTTATCTTTATAGATGTGGTCTTTACAGAAAAATGTCCACCTGAAACTCCATGTTGCATTTCATGCATTATTTTCTTAGCCTCATCTTTCTCTATGCATCTTAGGAGTTTGCCATCAGTATTTCTTCTGAAAAGAATTTGTTCAATTAAAATAAAATGAACCCCTTGCATCCTATAGTATCTTCTCTTGTCTTGAGGGAGTTCTCTTGGGTAAATCCCATATTTCATAAACTGAATCCTATTTGTGACCTAGGAGTCCTAATCAAC
The DNA here is from genome assembly GCA_037957365.1 of Torreya grandis. Lineage (NCBI taxonomy): Eukaryota > Viridiplantae > Streptophyta > Pinopsida > Cupressales > Taxaceae > Torreya > Torreya grandis. Next base: position 133,908 of record JARHVA010010359.1, on the reverse strand, counting down.
CTCTTGTATGTTCAATATAGTTTCTTTTTCTATTTTTGAATCTATTTCTTCAGGTATCATCCTTCTATTTTTGAATCTATTTCTTTAATTATCATCCTTTCAAGCTCTTGAGTGATGTATTGGCACAAACCCCTACATCTGACTAACTTAGTGGGTTTGACCTCTACATCATATTCAAGGATCTTTGTTATCTAGTTTGCCCTTTTTTAGTAATTTCACACTCCATAATGTATTTCATGACACTTGGGTGAGCCACAAGTATCAGAATCTTACTTCTTCATACCATATGCCTAAATTTATTGAGGGCTTTTACCATAGCATATGCTTATTTCTCTACAAAATTTTATCTGGTTTCATACTCCCTAAGAGTCCTTGAGAAAAAGGCTATTGGGTGCTCTCCCTCATGTCTATCATCTTTTTGTGTTAAGACAATAGCAATATTGAGCTCTCCTCCATAGACATATATTACAAAAGGCTTAGAAAAGTCTGGGTTTCTAAGTACTGGGTCTATTGAGATAGCTTTCTTGACCTCTTCAAAGGCTTGCCTTCCTTCTATAGTCCACTTGAAATTCGGGTCTTTCTTCAAAAAGAGTGTTACTGGTCTCACTAAGCTTGCAAAGTCAGATATAAACCTACTGACAAAATTAATCTTCCCCAAAAAAGATTGAACTACTTTTTTATTTACCAAAAGGGGTAAGTTCATTATAGCTCTAACTCTCTCTAGATCTATGGAGACTCCTTCTTTAGATAATATATGTTCCAATAATTAGCCTTGAGGTATAACAAAGATGCACTTCTTGGATTTAGAGATATTCCAAATTCTTGGCATTTCTTAAAAATAGATTCTAAATGATCAAAATAATCAACAACATTTTTTGAAGAAATAGTAAGATCATCAAGATAAATCAGGATGATTTTATTTATAAGTTCCATAAATGCTACATCCATAGCTCTTTAAAAAGTATCTCCAGCATTTGATAGGCCAAATGACATCTTAGCATATGCAAATGTTCCCCATTTTATAGTAAAAGTAGTCTTGTATTGGTCTTCATCAGCCAACCAAATCTGATTGTACCTAGAGAAACCATCTAGCAGGAAAAATCTCTCTGATCCAGCCATAGTTTGTAAAATTTGTTCCATAGAGGGCAAGGGATAGTGATCTTTTACAGATGCTCTATTTAGGTCTCTAAAATCTACACAGAGTCTTATATCACCATTCTATTTCCTAATTGGTACTAGATTTGATACCCAGGTTGAGTGTTTAATTGGAAAAATTATTTTAGAATCTAAAAGTTTCTACAACTCATCTACCATTAGAGGTTCAATCCTTGGATTTACTAGCCTCTATTTCTAGCTAATTGGCTTAGATCCTTCTGTCAGTTCTATTGTGTGCTGAGTGATGTCTTTATTATATCCATGAAGGTCTTCATAACTCTAGGCTATGACTCTATCATATCTTTTGCACAAGTCAATTAGTCTTTCCTTTTACTCTTGAGTTGTAGAATTTCCAACTTTTAATTTTTTCCCTTCACTCACCTCTATTTTAGAATAATCTACTTTATTTACTTGGAACCTTTTCTTCTCCAAGCTTACATCTTTTGGATCAAATAGGTTTTCTAAAGTGATCAAGCCTTTAAGAAGCTTATTAGTCTTTAATTGTATAACTTGGTCCCCATATGCCTCTTCAATTTTGGTTTGCAATTGATCAGTAAAATCCTCTAATTATTTTAAGAATGAGAGTACTTGATAATCATTTTCAAATACTTGCCAATTCTCATCGTTGTCTAGAATAGTTGGCCTTACTATAACTTTTACTGACTCATTGTTAATTAATAGGCTAGTAGCTAGATCAAACTATTAGCCAATCTGTGCCATCCTATCAGCTTTAGAATTTTGAATCCTAGGGACTACTTCAATATTGAAATCTTCAAAATCTTCTATTAAGTCCCAAATTTTGTGTCTATAGGATCTCATCCTTACATTCTTGGCTATTGCTTTTTCTCTAATTTGATTTACTACTAGTTCTAAATCTCCTTTTACTATTAGATTCTTTATTCCCTTTTTCTTGGTTAATAGGAGCCCATGTACTAAGGATTCATACTCAGCATCATTATTAGTATAGGCAAATTAGAAATGGATAGTCCTTAAATTTTTTTCACCATTTGGAGCAGTAAGACAAATTCCTACTCTAGCACCATTTTTACTTCTAGCCCCATCAAAATTTAAGGTCCAAATTTCTAAATATTTTTTAGATTCTTGAGTAGTTGGCATTTCTTCCCTAAAAACATTTAGGATTTCATGATCTTCATCAAAAATGACATAGGTTCCTAGACCAGTAGAGTCATAATTTCTATATGGATCACTTTGCATCATAGCTAACAACTAGTTATTTTCTTCTTCTTGGTCATGCTCAGTCTAAACACCTGACTCTTCAACAAAATACCTTTCTTCTTTATTTAACATAGCATGATCTACCTCTAATTTTAATGTTGGTTCATTGGTGATGTGATCCTTTGATAGTGGTTCAGATAGAATTTTCATCTTTGAACCATATTTGGTTCTTAGGATGAGGTGAGACCAATCAAGGGACATATATCCTCCTATCTTGGCTATAAAGTCTCTAGATAAACATAAACCAAAAATAGGAGGTATATCTATGACTACTACATCTTGATTTACAATTATATTAGGACAAGTATATAATTACAATGGGAGTTGTTTGATTCTCCTGATTGTTTGCACTGATTTTCCATCTAGCTGCATAACTCCTTTAGTGAGTGGCTTATGCTTTATCTTTAAATCATCTGCTATTTGTTTAGGCATTACTATAGTACTATCCTCTAAATCTATCATTGCATTATGTAACAATTTCTTGCCAACTATCAAAGTTAAATAGAAGGGTTTTGGTTTAGATTTGCTTACTTCTGGTGCATTGTTCACTAGGGTTATTGTCTACAGATGAGCTGTGTCTTTGAGATTTTCTTTTTTAGTAAGTCCTTTGATCTCAGTATGTTTGTGAACTGTTAAGCCTTGTATAGCTTCTTGTAACAGTTTCTTTTGTTTAGGAATAGCTAATATGTCCCATATTGATACTTGTGCTGGAGTCCTCTTCAATTGATCCACCACATTCATCGGTCGTAGAGTCTGAGTTCTTGGAAAATAAGGATACCTTGATTTTTCTTAAACTTGTCCAGGAACTACTTGATTCTACACTGGCTGAGGTAGCTCTTGACTAATAGCTATGTTTCAATGACCTTGAAATGGAGGATTCTCCATAACTTCATTGTTTATAACTTCAGGCTGTTCCATCATTCTTCTCTTTGATCTGGTATAGTAGTTTGATTGCACCACTGGTTTCTTGGAAGTAGAAGCTTCATTCAAGAATACTGATTCTTCATCTTCAACCCATGAGAATAAAGCATGTTCTAGGGCTATGTATTCTTCTTGTTGTAAAGACATCCCTTGCATCTGAGCCATTAGGACTAAATTTTGCATACCAGAAGATTGGTAGGCTTGATTGTCACTAGTACTTACAAATTGTCCATCCATTCTTCTTTGCTCTGCTAACTTTTGTTGTAGATTACCCATGGGACAATCTCTAGGCATATGAGTACTATTACAAGGGAAACACCAGGCATTAGTGCCATCTGCATAATTATTTTGCCCTTGAACAATCTCCCTATTTGAATTAGGGGGAATAGTTTGTGAGGGTGTAGGAACTACAACTAATTGGTTTGTTGACTGAGGGTTATTTTGCCTTTGAGGACCTAATATTGGTTTGGCTATGATGGAAATCTATTTCCTTGATAGCCTTGATACTGGGGTCTAGGGTAAGGATTTTTTTGTCTCTTTATGATAATTAACTCATTAGAAAATGTCCTCAAGATGTTATTGATATCATCCATCTCAGATGACTGGGTAGGGACAAGTTATCTAGCAGATGGTTAAGGATATTTATACATAGACACAGGTGGAGCTATGGAATTAGGGGATTCTTGAGGCAATGGTAAGGTAATCTCTAGAAACATGGGCATGGGAGGCCTTGGAGGCAACTTTCCAACATCTATTAAATTATTTTCAGCTCTGACTGCATAGTCATAAGCCTTTGGTAGAGTCTGACCTCCAAGTGACTAAATCATGACTGACATATCTGAATTTAAAGCCTTAAGATAAAAAACTATAGCCATACTTGGTAATGGTCTTGCTATAGCGGGAATCCTTTCCCAAGTCTTTTAAAATCTTGAATTGAAGTTAGTCATTGCTTCTTGTGGTGCTCTTTGGATAGAAATCAATTGTTGCAATAAAGAAGACTTATCACCCTTTTCTTTAAATCTTTCAAAGAAAAGATCTTCAAGCTGATCCCATGTAGATATTGTATTTGGAGTCAAGGATCAGTACCATTCTAGAGCCTTCCCTTTAAAAAAAGTTGCTAATAATCTTATAGCCATATTTTGTTGTGTGAAAACATGTATGGCACATATATCTGATACATCTTGCAAATGTTCTTCAAGTGTTTTGAAGTCTTACCCACTGAATTTGGGAAGATCTTTCAAGGCATTTACTGGGATAGGATCCCAAGTGGCTGGTGGTATTGGGAGGATCAAAGGACTAACAGTGTTCCAACTTGCATAATTTCTTAGGGGTATAGGTGCTCCCATATTTGCTCTTGGTATTGGTATAAATTTATTGACCCTTCTTCTAGGACTAGTTACCAATGGTGGTAAAAGAATACCTAGATTTACAGCAGATTGAGATCTGGTTACTAGTCCACAGCTTTCATTCCTTGTAGCTCTCTGGTTCATATGGTCTTGAAAGAAACTTCAAGATGGTGTCCCATCGAGCATGCCAAAAATTGTTGATGATTAAAATTGTGCTTGTTCCTAACACCAACAATGGAAAGTTTCAAGAATGTGGGACTTGTAACTTGAAATGACCTCCAGATTTTAAGGAAGCTTGCTCTTCTTTATATCAAGTGTATACTAGAAAAGGGATAGGAATCAAATAGAAATACAAGTGCAATTAAAGAAAAATCTAACTATGGTGATGCACCTAAATTTGATTGGCCCTTAATTCTGAGCATAGTGAAGCTATATGTAAGATCTAGTTACATTAAAGAGCGAACAGGGCATGATCAATGTAAAAGATGAAAAACAATAGAAATAGAGGGTCACAACTTAGACTACTTTTGCAATGACACAGAAAAATATCAACAAAGGCACAAAACTCAGTCTTCTTATTAATTCTCCAATCACATAAAACGCACAGAAACATGCACAGTTACATAAACTTTCTAACTCAAGAAAATAAAACAAAGGCAAATGATATTCCTATTCACAACTAAAGAAAGTCTAAAAAAACTCTTGACAATGATCTCTTGCCAAAAATTCTCTCTATCTTCTAATGATACATTAGGTGATCTCTGCACCCCTATTTATAACATTGGGCCATCTCTAGATTCCTTGCACGTTCCCAATCCAATGGCCTAACTAAACTGGAAGTGTCTAACAGAAGATATTTCCTAAATCTAAATAGTCTAGTCTCTCTGCAAGTTCATTGGCTACATTAGATACACAAGATGCTTCCTTCTGTCAAATGGGAGAGGACACTTGGCTTATTCTCTTACTTGAAAACTTTCTTATTATTTAGGAGGCACCATAAAATGACACTTGGCATGTTACGTAGCACTTATCGAAGACACATGACACTTTTCACATTACTTATACTCTTTACTATGTCTTCACATTGGGGTGGTCCATCTTTGACATCTGTCACCATCCACTTCTTCAAACTTTAATAATTAATGAAGAATGGGATCCACAACACTTCTTGCTTGAGAAACTTCAAGAAGGGACAAGGACAGGTGGTACTTTTTGTGCATTTTTAACAAGGGACATGTGTTGATCTCTGCTAATTTTAACTACCTTTTGAGAATCCTAAAAAAGGTGACATGTGTCGGTCTCCACATTGCTCTATCTATACTATAGAAATAATTGGGCTTCATTTCATATTTACATAGATAGTGACACTTGGTGGCTTCTGCTTGCCTCAGAAATAATACTAGGACCTACCACAGTCTCTACTCATTGGTGAAACAAAATGAAGATACTTTAGATGTTGACATGTGGTGACTTCTACTTTTTTTGGCTAGGGATATGTGGCATCTTCCATTGCTTTCTCAAAATACACTTGAGACCTTTCACTGTTGCCATTTGGCACCTTCCACTATTGCCACTTGGCACCTTCCACTTGATCTTGAGAAAATCTTATTGAAAGAAGCCTTTGAAACTTAAAAAGAAATTTGAAACAATGATACCAACATGAAACACGGATGCCAAAACTTGTCACGCTTCGCTAAATTACCATGAGACACATGGCACATTCTGAGTAACTTATAGAAATTATCAAATGTGTCTCAGTTGCTGACACTTGGTAGCTTCTGCTTGATCCTGATACTTGAACAAAATTAGGCAAAAAGGTGAAAGAAAAAAGGTGCATGTGCTCTATGTCAAAAATTCACTGTCTCGAATCAGAATGCATAAGGACAAATTTGGAGCGTGCGATTGAAAATCAAAATAAAATGTAGAGTATTTTTTACTCTACATCTTCTATGTCAAAGCTAACTTTCCTCTAATTGATTCATGAAACTCTCGTCCCTTTTGGATTTATGGAACACATACAAGTTGTTATTTACCTTGTGAATATTTGTAACTAATTTGTCAGACTTGGCTATTCTCACTTCACATCCTTTATCATGAAAATTCAAAACATTTCCTTGATTACAAATTTGGCTAACACTTAGAATATTATGTTTCAAAAATTATACATATAAAACATTTTCAGTTTTATTATGACCATTATCTAAACTTATAGAACCTTTGCCAACTATGTTAGCAAAATTATTGTCACCAAATCTTGTTAAACTTAAATTGTTCTTTTTGAGAGAGATAAACTTGATCTTGTCTCTTGTCATATCAATTGAGCATCCACTATCTGTGTACCATTTCTTGATTTCATCCTCTTGAGTATATAAGGTAGTTTGAATAAACGTTAATTCTTCTTTTGGTTCACTACCTAAATTCTATTGCTTCTTTTCTTTAACATTGGATTTGTCTTTCTTGAACTATTTGATGGTGTCAATGGCTTATATGTCCTTTTTATAATAGTTCCTCTTACAATACTTAGCTATAGGTCCCTATTAGTTGTAATTGTAGCATATAACCTCATTTGTTTTCTTTGAAGAGAAAGTATAGTCCCTATATTTATTACCATATTAATTACAAGTGTAATAGTACCCATTGAAGACATAATTATGGTTGTTCATGTTAGACATTCCTTTTAGTTGACCATCAATAACTCAATAATTTTCATCTTTAAATTCTTTGATAGAGCTAGGAATCTACTTATCCTTAGATAAAATCATATCTATATATGTCATAGATTTACCTTCCAAATGATCCATTCTTTTATTCAATCCTTTATCCATCATGTCCTATAAATTATTAACATTTGTTTCTAGTTTATCTATTTTTGTCTTAACACCATCAATGCTTACATTAATCTCATAACATATTGAGAAAGTTAGATCTAAATTTTTACTTCATTTCTTTTTATTAAATCTTTCATTCCCTTCCTTTAGATGTTTGACCTCTAATAAAGCACATACTAGTTCATCTTGAAGATATGTCTCAGCCTCTTTGTCATCCATTGTACCTTTGATCACCTTCAAGTGGTTAAAATTATAAAGAAGGTGTGGATCTAATACCAATTATTAGAGGTAAAATCACTAAGAGGGGGCTTGAATCAGTGATTCAAAAAAATCAACTTCAATTCCAATTCTTCAAAATCTTAACCATTCAACATAAGCATTCATGAAGCATATAAACCATTCATTTCAATGAACAAAGAAACCAATGCAAGATCAAAGCATATAACACATGAATTATGTGAGAAAAATTCATGGGGGATTACAAAAACTCTAAATATTATAAACACATGGATTATAGTCCTATAAGTGATCATAAACAAGAGACTTTAGTGAAGCATCTGCTTCACAAGGAGGACCAAACCCTAAACATGGACAAACACCCACTTGCCCTTAGATGTTGAGCACCCACACAACACCTATGATATCAACACCTTCATAACTCTAATTTACTTCCAATATGATGGAGAAACAATTAATAACAACTCTCTTCAACCCTTCACACTTTCTCAAGCCTTCACACATAAACAATGCATCTAAAACAACCTTTTGGATCACTCTATACCCCTTCGCTCATCTTCAACCATAAATCCTAAAAAACATTATTATCAAATCAATAAAATGACCAATATGTCACACACATATCCATCACACTACTCTACTCTTCCATTCATCCACCAAGCTTACTCACACTACACTTTTCTTCACACATTTTCTCTAGAAAACTTCATCTTTATTTTTTCTCGTTATAGAGTCTTCATGATCATCACCTTCTTAGTCAGGCATAAGACATTACTTAACCATTAAGGCTTATATTATAATTTAAAAAAAATCAAAACCACTTACATATTTTTACCATAGCTTTTATAGATCACCCTTAAGCAACAACACCTTACAATTTGGCCTAAGTAGACCTTTTAGGTCCATAAACACCTATTCATCCCTTTAACACTTCACTAAGCCAAAAATAAACATAAGACCACTTAAAGGCATATATGTCCAAAACAAATGACCCCTAAGACACACTAAAGTGATTAAATTCATCACTACACACCTATACTTATGCAAAACCTTTCAATCATTTGCCTTGTACATGAAAGTACCATGAACAAATAAAAAGTCAACTTCTAAGCAATGGTTCATACTGAATATTGGTTGGTCAAACCTCAAAAATTCATAAAAATGATCCTCATGGAGTCTAAAACA
>JARHVA010010359.1:107500-120000 GCA_037957365.1 Torreya grandis | reverse complement strand
GTGATGACAATTTTATTGACTTTGAAGATTAATAATTATCAAGACAAATAAATTTTAACAAACTAAAATTATAGATTGTATTTGACAATTTAAATGACACGTTTAGGTTTTTGAACATATATAAGAAATATTTGAGTTCAATATTTAAATAATAAAATATTTCTTAAATGCTAAATTTCAAAAACTCAAACTCCAAACTAAACTTAATAAACTAAAGACTCAAAAGTATTGACAATATCTTTGATTAACTCCCTGTACATGTGACCTAGATCTTGACACTTTTTATGATAAACCATAGACTTAATAAAAACAATATTCAAATTGATTTGTTTCTTGATCAATTTATACAACTTAACCAAAAAAAGACTTACACTCCCAATGAAAACCAAACTTAAAATGACCATAAAATATAGACTAAAAAGACTATCCAATAATAAATGCATAGTATTGATAGAACAAAGTAAAAAACTATTCACATGCTACATGGAATAGGATCCAAGATGCCAAAAATAGATTGAATAATTCATGGCTTTAGGGAGAATAATGATGCTCTAATTATTAATTAGAGTGATTTTAATTGAGCTTAGATGTAGATAAAATGTGAGGAAAATGTAAGTCCAATACAATATATCTACTATTTCAGAACCTTTTACACAAAAGTGTGTATGTTAAAAAAGAAATAGGATATGATGCAGAATGCAGAGGTAGGATGTGAGAAAAGTTAAGAATAATTTGTATGAGTGCTAGAATCACTTTAAATTCCAATTTTGTACTTTAAATAGCTTTCCCATTTCACATCATATTTTTAAAATATTTCTAGGTTATGTTATCATATAATTCACCTTCGAAAAGAAATTTTAATCATCAAATTAAGTTAAGAAAGGAAAAAGATGAGATGATTTTTGTGAGGATGTTTCTATATATATATATATATAAAATACTCCTTTTGGTACCTTTATGAGATCTTCATGTTCTTTATTTTATTCATATTAAACCATTAAATGAATAGATAAATATATAAATCTCAAACCAATCAAATAAATAAAGTTTCTACCATGTTTTTTAAAATAAATTATCAAATCAAATTAATGTGTACTCATACAATGATCATTCATAGGGGCAACCAGAAGCAAATATTTAGTTTGACCCTCACAAATTCTTAGAAGCCCATCCCTACACTAATACCACTAATAGGAAATAGTGTAAATTATACACAATAAGAACTAATTTAGATAATGATTGAGATGATACACAGATAATAGTGTTAAGCACACACTATTATATTTTATTAACTAATCCAAATAACAACAAGTGAATTATTACTCACGTAATTCTTCACTTTACAATTTTAAAATAAATTTCATGTGAGGTTAACTTTTCCTAACAAGTTCATGGGTCATTTATTGAATAATATACATGGAAACATCAACTTGAGGATCAAATAATTCCACCAAACTCTTATTTTCTTTTTTTTTCTTTGGTCAAGTTGGAGGATATATTTTCTTCTTTATTCTAATAATAATTTTGTTTCTTACATTAGTTTTTCCTTTTTTTATTAGATTAGTTTTCATTCAAAAATGTTATACATAAAAACTCTAAAAATAATTCACCTCTCTCTCCTCATTTGAATTAAAAATTTGTTTAATAATTTATAATTGCATCCAAACACAATAGATCTATAAGAATAATAACTTGTATATTAGATTAGAAACACATAGGAAAAAAATATAATTTGGTTACAGTGAACAATAACTTTTAACCTTCAATTTTCATACATACAAAATCCACACTTAACACAAACAAATAGCTTGCATACATAACTATGAAACCCAAAAATAGAATTCACTATTAAATATATTCATGTTAGGAAAAGCTATCCAGAAATAAATCAAAATTTAAATCATAATTTTTTTAGTTTCACATCAAATTTAGTTGCATACAAGATTAATAACAATAAAAAATGGAAAACTTGCATTAATATTTGCATGCACAAACAAGATCTTATAATTCAAAAATTACATTACACATATACAAAATTTGAACCATAGGTTTAGTTTTCATTTACATGTGTATGATTTAAATTACACATTAAATTCTCATTTTGTTCATATCGAAACACCAAAACAAAAGCATTCATTTAGATAAACATAGAAAACTATTTGTACTCTTTGAATAAAAATAAATAAATAATCATATTTTAGTTTAATTTTAGTTTTATTAGGATTTCATATTTAAATATCAAAGAAAAGAAAACAACTTTTAATTTCTTTATTTTTAGTTTTTTTATTTCCGGCAATAGTATAATTCCATTTTCATTTAAAGAAACATTGTTCAAATGCAAACAAACCCAACAATAAATAGTAAAACAAAACATGACTTCAAAATCAATAATTACTCATTTTTTAACTCAAAACAAATTAGTTAAACACTTAAAAATAATAATCCCAAAAAATGAAAACAACACTTTTAAAACTTTAAAATAAATATTTTCCTCACTCATAAATGTCACTTTATAAATAAGCTCATTTTCACACAATATGAATGTTTCCATTAGTGTGAGTCCATATGCCAACAAGTAACATTCAAAGTGACATAAAATGATATTTAGCTATAATTATTTATATCTAGTCCTCTTATTAACCTTATCGATGTCTACTTAGACACTCTTGATAAGAGAACTTGATTAAAAGAATCCCAACTAGTAAGTCAAATTCACCTTTTATCCCACCAAGCCCATAACTTAAAAATATTATTATTTTACTTTTATCCTCAGGTGTAGCCTCATCATATTTAATTCACTTCATGGATGAAATTTTTCATACAACCCTAACATGATATATCAATCCAAATCCCTAAAATCTTTCAACCAATTTGTAGAACCTAGTGTAGATCAAGAGCTTCTCTACCTTGTCCTTTTCAACTTTGGAGATTATTGTAATATTATCATATCTCAATTTACTATCATAATGATCATTTTTATGTGACTAAACTATTCTTGTATAGACACAAACATCCCTCACCATGTGTTTCTCAAAACATCTTACTAGTAGGTCATCCTAACCAACTAGTTCTTCCCATCCAAATACTCAACCAAACCAATAGACTACCCATCACATCATCCTTTCATTAGTTGTCATGGATATACCTATAGAATTCAAGTACACAAATTTTAGTGTATTTCTTTACACATGTACAAATTAGGTGAACTTGATGTGAAAATGTTTTTCCTTTTACATTTCTATTTTTATTTATTTCCTACATCCTTCTCTCCTCTTTTCTTTATCCTGTGGGTATACATATGCCCCAAAAATATGTATTTGATTAGATCAATAGGAAAAATGGGTCCTAGGCCCAATAAAAAGTATCCCCTAGGGATAAAAATAAAAAGGCCAACCATAGGATAGAAACAATGCACTGATAATAGTTAGACAGTAGAGCCAAAAAAGCTAAGTTAAAAACTATATTATAACAAGACCTGACCTAGCAAGTCTAACACCTTTGGCCTAAATGTAGGTCTAAAAAACATGTTTAGGAAGACCATTCTTCCTCCTTTTGAAAATATTATAATAGGCATCTATATCTCCAATCATAGAGGAGGGAGATGGAGGTGAAAAACTCACCAAATCCACTAAAGGGGGTAGAGCTTGTGAAGTGGGCACAATAACATTAGCCCCAATAACACACTACATAAATATAGTAGTAGTTCTAGACTTAAAATCATCAACAACTAATATCCTTGAGGATGTCCCAATAAAATTAGAAATAATAGGGGAGATAGTAGGGGAGGTCCTTGTTATAGTAGGGGAGATCCCAAAAGTAGTCCCAACAATAATGGTAGTAGGGGAGGTCTGAATAGTAGTCTCAAGTTTGAAAGAAATAGTAGGGGAGGTTCCTGTAGCAAACCCAATAGTAGAAGAGTCATGAAATTGGGGAAGAGAATCCTTCCCATCATTAAAAGATGGCTCTAAGGCATCTGAGCTTGAGTTATCATCATCCACATCTACTGTAAGGTGTTCCTATAGAGCATCCTTCCACCAAGATGAGGACCAAGAAAATTTTGAGTAGGAGAATTTAGATGCCAACTGACTCATATTAGATCACCTATGATAATTAAAAGGGATGCCTTCATAATACAAGGGTTAGCACCAACAATGATCACCAACTTGTAAAATAACCTCTACTGAGAGAGTCATAGACAAATCCAAGTCCACTAATATACGATCATAAGTGGTATGAGATAAATGAGTAGTGGTAGGATCTACCATGATAAAATGGCCCACTGAGTTACCAATGCCTTTATAGCAAGATTCACACCAAAAATGTAGAGGTAGTTTTGGTAGATGAATCCAAACTGGTAACCTGTTGAAAGATTCTATGAGAGGGTTAAAGGTAAAGACCCAAGGCTTTGGTAACAGAGCATGTTGTCCCCAAAAATAATACTAACCATTAATAGCATTTCAATCTAATAAGGAATAAAAAAAACAACAAAGCATCCTTTGACACAAGGGTAAATTTTTATTTTCCCTTTTGTAGAGGGATGACATTGTTCAAGGATCCAAGTGTTTAGATCCTAGAGCCATGTCCAAAATCTATCAAATCTACAAATAAAACCATTTTGAGAAAAATATTCCTCATTTTTTAACACTTCATCCCCTAAAATCACAATAGGAGGGGGTAGTGCAAAATTTTTCACCTTAGCCATAGTCTTTTTCTAAGGGGATGGGGCTCCAACATGCACCACATTAGCAAAAAAGTGGAATAGCAGGGGAAGAGCCCAAAATTATACCAACAATAGTTGATCCAAACCTAGGCATCATAATAGCAATAACCCCTAGCTTGAGTGGTGCACCAGTAGCGACATCAGATAGCACACTAAGTATAGCTAAAGGCCCTAGCTCGAGCGGTGCACCAATAATAGTAATATCAACCCTTAGCTTAAGGATTACACTAATAGCATCACTAGACATCACACTAGAAACAACAAAAGACCCTGGCTTGAGTAACACACCAACAGCAGCATTAGGCCCCAAAAATATGTTTAGATATGAGCTTGATAGGAATTTTGAACTATAAACTTATAGAATGAGTCTTCCACCTCCAAGTGAATTTTATTTTTTTAGATGGAAAACAAATCCAAATAAAACATGGAGAACAAGTATTTATTTCACAACTCTTTTTCTTCCACCTTGTAGGGGTTGGGTGGATTGTGGGCCCCTATCCCCTAGATAGAGTTGGGTGGGATGGAGACTACTAGCCTATCTATCTAGGGGCCATCTACTCTAGGTAAATGACCTTGAGCTCCCTTCTATATGGATCACATTTCCATATGTAATGAATAAAAACTTATAGGACCCATCATAAAACACTAGTGATTACCACAAATCCATTGAAATTAATATTACCACTAGAGGTGGGATTTACATTCAAATTATGACTATAACTCATATTAGCCTAAAAATCCTTGCTACCAAAAGCATGAAAATATTTAATCAATATGCTAAAAAGATATGTTTTTTACAAGATGGGATGACTAGATTTCAATTACCCCCTCCTCCTTCAAACACTAATTAAAACACATGAAATCCCCATGATGACTCCTCATGATTCATCAAACAAAAGCTAATTTATCACAAGCTATCAATCCGTCCCCCAGAGCCTCCTCTAATAGAGGATCCCAAACTTACACCTAAATCCACACTAAATAAATTCATCGCTACCTTCAAGGGTTAAATTTGATAATTTGAGAGTAACTAAGCCTCTCTCCAAACTATTTATTCCAACCAAGGAGTGATCTCAAACCTTATCAATCAAGTTCATTCATCTTCCATTCTTACCTCAACATCTTATTAAGCATAGTAGTACCAACCTAATCCCCCTACCACTAGCTTCATACCAATCCAAAACCTTATGGATATCCTTTTTTTATGGGGTACATAATCCCATGCCATCAATATTACCTCCAATTTATCAACCTCCTACACAACTTCCCTTTAGAGGTTATTTCACATATCCTCCCCTAAATAATGTGGCTACTAACACACTTCCACCCATCACTCCTCCTAATTATGTGATGGTCAATATGCCACCCATGTATGATCCATCCTTGTAGGCACTAGCTATCAAACACTCTTCCAACTCCTTACCATTGTATTATCACATGTTTTCTAAATCAACTTAGCCAAATATTTTTTTCCAATATACTATTCTACATCTACTCAATGTGCATCTTTTCCCTCTAGTATTTTTATTCTTACCCAACTCCTCTCCCTCAAGCCTATCCAAATACACATTTATTGTATTTTAGAACCATTGAAAATTATGTAGACTACCTGAATGAACCTATAAATCACAAAATATGAAGGATCAACTTACCACATCCCTAGATTAAACTCCTGAGGTACAAGGTAAGGAATGAAAATGCAAAATTTAAGGCATATTCCACCACTATCATATAATTTCTACTTTAGGATGGGCTAGTGGATAAAATGTTTCTTAATATACTAGAATGAGTCACTTTAGATTGGTAATAACACCTCCATAAGGGTTCTATCCATTCCTTCTACCATCTCAAGGCTAAATTTGTGAAAGTTTTTGACATGAAAAAATTAAATATGTTATGCTTTCATAATTCATATAATAACAAATTGCTTTTTTTGTATAAACTATGTCACAATTTTTTATGCTCAAAATTTTGTTCAAACTAGTATACGATAGTAATTTCGCATCAAGAAAGAAGCTAATGAATCCATTTCCCACTTTATTTCAAGGTGGTGTAAAATTCTATACTCCTCCAATATTACTTATCACATGGACTAGAGAGAGTTATGTGATATATTCTTCTACTATCTAAACAAAGAAAAAATAAAATATGTCCAAAATTTTCCATATAAGACTTATAAAGAATCACTTGAAATTACGCTCAAGATAGATCAGGAGGCTATAGACAATGATGTAGAACCTATGGATTCAATGGAAAAAAAATCCCCTAACAAAAATGGTGGGGGACACCAAAAAATAAATAAAAATAACCCCAATAAATAATATTCTAATATTATGAACCAAAGCTATAATTCCACCATAGATTGTGTGATAGACTAAAACTTAAAATACAATTGTTGTAAATAAAAACCACAACCAAACGATGAATAACAACAACATCAAAAATAATAATAGAAGTGCGAGAAACTAAAACCCTCCACATGTGGTTCACATAGTGGATTTTAACTATCCACCACCTTGAGATAATCAATATCAAAACCAATTTCAAAACCATCACCAAAATATTTACCAAAATCAAAATCCTCACTTCCAAAACTAACACTTCTATAAAAAAACTCCACAAAAATTTGGTATAAACAAATCAAAACTAAAGGCCTAAGGATTATGATACCAATGTATATTTTATCTTTACATATGGTTTTTAGTCATGACACTCAAACATATAGGGATTATAAAAAGTTTATCTAATGAATCTCTAAAGACCAACAATAAAAAATTATGTAAATGTTCATGGGAAATGCAAATGTAGATCCCTAACTCTATTGAACTAGTCATGTAACACCTCAAAATTAAAAATTACACATATATAAAACTATGTTCCCCAATCATCAAAAACTCAATATTCAAAATCAACCATAGTAAAACCTAATTAAATAAATGTTTTTGGTTGGAACTAATAATTCCTAAGCTTCCACTTTGTCACCAAGTAATATTGATGTGGATTCCCATCTAGGACCTTAAGGAAAGACTAGAATGATATGTGTTTTTTCATTATAAATAGATAAAGATGAAAAAATCATCACTTGTATGAGGGAGCAATAACCAATGACTCCCCATCCTACAAACATTTTTTATATTGACATTCAAACCAACCCCAAACCCATGGGGAACTATGACCTTATTGTTGACCTTATGAAGATCTTTTCCCATATTTTCTTCATGGGGCTCCTTAATAAACCTCTTTCCCATATCCTATAATTAATTTATGTCTTAGGATTGGGGAATTTGGCTAGTGATACACCTCCTCAACAAGTTAAAATAAACCATTTAGACTTAGACATATATCCACTTTGAAAATATTCAAGGGACACTAGCCATTTATTTGATCTTAGGTGCCTCTCCCTAGATGCAAAAATGGCCAAGAGAGGAGATATGATCTTATATTAACAAGTCTGTATTTATAATAATTATGTCAAGACATCAATGGTTGATAAAAAGGATATTGTTGTGAGACTATGATATCCTCAAGTCCTTTTTGATTGAGACCATTATGCTACCTATCACTTTGGGTCCCAGGACTATGTTAACTAAATTTTATGTCATAAATAAGGAAACTAACTACAACATGGTCCTATGGATTTATTGGATACCCATTTTACCCTCTATCAAGAAATAAATTTCTTACACTTAGTAAGATTTTTTATTTCCCAAGTTCATCTAAAGCATTTGATGTTCACCAAACAACCCTTAAAAAGAGACCAGTGTTTCACATTGACTATCATTTACCAAGCAACAATGTGGTAAATTCCCCTCTACCAACCAAATATAAATATCCCTTCATGACCATGATGTTTGTATTTAAATTAAGTTAAAATATCCCTAAATCCTTTTTAAGTGAAAAAAATGAGGAAAAGAGTGTAAGAAAAATGGATAAAAGGGATGAGGAAATTATTGTAATAATACAATCTATCTCCACCAAGTCTAAGATTGAGATCATTAGCATCCTGGAAAAGGATAACCCATCACACTCAATTTTGACCCACAAGGAATATGTAGCTGCAACCTTTTCAAATATCAAGACTTAAAAAATACAAGGGTTAGCAACTTTACCCAACATTTATATGGTTTAGATTTATAAAAACTAAGAAACACTCCCCAAGAAACATAAAGATTATTCCTTTACAAGTGATCAATAGATGATCCACTACGATATGGGAAAAATTATCTTGGTCGTAGAGGGAAAATTTATCTTGATATTCCCTTTAGGAATAATCATGCCCTTTTTGGTTTAAAATCTATTTTTAATAATGGGTCAGAGTATGAGGTCTTATTGTTAAGAATGCTAATTACCAAAAGGATAGGTGTACAAAACCTTAGAATTAAAGGAAACTCATTACTAATAAGTAACTAAATTAAATAGATTTATTATACCAAATATAAACATCTTAAGCTCTTTAAAAATTATATATGTGAAGTTTGTAAAGAATTTGATTTTCTTTCCATGGAGGTTGCTCCTAGAGAGAGTAATCAATTTGTTGATTCCATGGCTGCTTATTCATCTTATTTTTAACTCATCAATTGATACTATAATTTGAATTTTTAGTATATATAATAATTCATGCCCTTGTCTTAAATATTCTAAACAATCCAAACCTTATCCACATTAAATATGAAGCTAGTTCTCTCATCTTAGATTTTGTAAAAAATGATGAGGTCATCTTATAATTTATGTGAGCATGCAATCAACTCCCATCACCACACTATAATAGGGTTTTCTTCCTCACATGTTATCCCTTATATTCCATTGGATAGGATTATTATGACTCATATTGTAGTATTGAGGGCTATTACTCTTCTGATGAGGAATATAATGTCTTTGAAGCGGATGGTGAAGATTGTGATTTTCCTCCTAACCCTAAAGAATTTGAGGAAGGGAATTATCCCCTTATAGAAGAAACCATAAAACTAAAAATTGGGATTAAATAGTGACCTAGGATCAATAATCTTAGATATTTACTCTAACCTCAAGAGGTGGAATATAGTAATAAGATGCTTAGTAAATTATCTAAGGCCTTTTCTTTCTCCTACACAGACATGACAAGAATATAAATTGAAGTAGTTTTCCAAAATCTAGTCACTACACCTGATGTAAAGCCTATCAAACAAAATCTCAATCCATTCAAGGCCAAATTTACATTGAGGGTAAAATAATAGGTCATAATACTTTTTAAATTATAGTTCATTGAGATCATAGACTACACCAAGTGTCCATCAAACATCATCCCCATTATAGAAAAGAATAGGAAGATTAGGATATGCATATATTTTAGAGATATTAATAAATCATGTCTAAAGGATGATTTATATCTACCTTATATTAACATAATTTTGGATACTAAATTAGGTTATGAGTTGTTATCCCTAATGGATGGATTCTTATGATATAATTAGATTCATAATTTTAAAGATGATCAAAACAAGACCTCATTTACCATGCCATGGGGACACATTTTCTATGTTTTTATGCCCTTTGGACTTATTAGAGGGTTATGACACACATTTTCGACATTCTCATTCAAAATAGGGTGGATTTATATGTTGATTATATTCTTATAAATTTTGAGATGAGGGTTGACCACCTTAAGGTTTTACACACTATCCTTACAGACCTGATTGAATATAATGTTATGCTTATACCTTGAAAAGTGTGTGTTTGGAGTAATAGGTAGAAAACTCCTAGGTTTCATCATTTCAAAGAATAGGATTGATATCAACCTTGTTAAAATTTATGTAATCTTAGACATGAACCCTTATTAATGAGTTAGGAATCACGTCATTGTTAGGAAAGTTAGGAAAAATTCATAGATTCATACTTCACATCACCAATGTTGTTCATACTATCAATCATTTTTTCAAAAATTAGAGTGGCCTAACCTAGACCAAGTATTTCCATGGTGAATTTTAGGTGGTAAAATGTTTTCTTATGGCTCTTCCCATCTCTTATTATACTAAATATAATAGGCTCCTCATACTTTATTTCAAGGAAATTGAAGTATCTCTTGCCTACATTTTGTCTCACTAAGATGATGATGGTAAGGTAAGGGCCATCCATTTCATTAGTTTCACTCTAATAAAATATGAGACATGATATACACAATAATAAATAGAGCATTTGGATATATTCTTTGTAACTAGGTGATTGAGGTATTATATGCTCCATCAATTAATGAGTGTCATTGTGAAATCTTAAAATTTATGTACATTATTGACTCAACCATCTATCTCATACAAGGCTAGTCATTTCATCACCATTTTTAAGGAGTTCAACTAGACTCATGCATCAACCAAAATTATATCAAGGGAAAAATCATCTCTAATAAGATGGTATAAGCCATATCAAAGTTGGTGATCTCATCAACACTAACTTCCCTGATGAAGTCATATGTTACATATAGAAACCCATGGTCATATCTTCTTCATGGTACACTAACATAATAAATTAATTACTTTATTGTAGCTATCTTGAAGTTACCAAATCATAGTAAAGGAAACATCCTCAAATCATTATGACTAAGTATGTTATTCTCAATGAGGTTTTATATTGAAATGTCTTTTATGACATTCTCCTCATATGTGTTGACTAAGAGGAATATGAGAATGTCTATTTCCATTATCATAGTGTAATTTTTGGTGGACACATTAATGGTCACACAACTACTCATAAGGTCCATAGGATGGGTTAGTTTTGGCCTTCCCTTGAACACAATGTCATCAAATACTTATGAAATTAAAATAAGTGTCAAACATTTTCCCACATTATCCACATTCCTTCCTTGATACTTTTTTGCATTCTCACCCCATGGCCCTTATCTACTTTTGGGATAGATCTAGTAGGAAAACTTTCTACCACTTCTTCTAATGGCCACCATTTTATTATCATGACCACTGAGTATTTTACCAAGTGGGTGGAAGCAAATCCCTTAACCATTGACATTAAAATTTTAATTTCCAAATTCACCTTAAATCAACTCAATTTTTGGTTCAAGGTTACATAAATCATAATCATTGATAATAGATCACCCTTCAATAACCCTAAGGTACATGATCTATGTAATAAATTTTATGTATCTCATCACATGGCATATTTGTACTACATAAAGGCTAATGGTAAATCTAAGGCCACAAACAAACATTTAAATTTAGTTATGGTCAAGATATTGAAAGATAATAAAATATATTGGCACCCTCAGCTCTATCTTATATTGTGGGATTATAAAACAAGCATTTGTATTCCCATGGGGAAATTTAATATTCCATTATTTTTGGAGATGAATAAATTTTTTCACTTGAGGTAAAATTCCATAGAATTCATGTTTCTCTTTAGGTTCTCATCAATCATGAATAATATAGGAATGATTGTCTGACTGAGCTAGAAAGTTTAGAAAAATATTGGCATACAAAACCACATTGCTTATGTGGATCATATGTGCCACCTCTATAATAAGAATGTTCACAAGTAACATATTCAAGTTAGATACCTTATCTTAATATTATATAGTATAATTGATAAAAATAAATGAGAAGTCAAAAATTTAGACCTAATTAGTTAGGCCTATATTTTGTGACAAAAGACTTTTAGAATGGAGTTTTTTTTACTATGCACCTTAAAGAGTAAGGATTTTAATGAATGTGTGAACTATTTTCACCTCAAACATTACTTCATATATATATTTCACTACACATTTATCTCTTTTCACTAATAAAAATATCATTGTTTTTGT
>JARHVA010010359.1:100000-102500 GCA_037957365.1 Torreya grandis | reverse complement strand
AATTTTTAGTGATGTCCTCTTTGATATATACCATGAAACACTTCTATATTTTCCCTTGTCTCTACTATAAATCCCAACCTTGTTATATTTTACCATCATATCCTCCTTGTCACTATGGTAGACATGACCTTTGTTTTTGTTGACTATCATATCGCCCATATGGCCCTTGGGGAGAATATGAGCTCCATATATTCATCTATTGTTAAGATGATGTAGTGATCCATGATTGTTGATATTAAGGAGATGGTGGAGTCCATATTGTCTGTTACTATAGAGACTATGATGTCCGTCTTTCTAAAACTTGAGGCTAATACTAAGTCTCAAAGGTCATTTTTACATCTAGATTTGGAATCCCAAGTTTCATAGTAGGGATCTATGGCATAGCTACTATGAATAAATTATTGGTGATGTATTCCTTCAATTATTTTATATCTTTATAATTTTTATCACCATGATTATGTGACTTATATAAATTATAGTATAAAATTTAAGATTATTGGGTCTATTATTTTTATAAATGAAATATTACAGTCAGATGGCCTATTATTGACATATCTCATAGAATTATATTTCAAATTCTGGGTAGTCATTCTTATGGTGATACTCTTTTCCATAATCCATACACCACAATCATAAATTGGGCCTGTTACTTTCATGTATCTCATCCATCTTGTGTAAAACAACATCTAACATTGCATCAACTTTCATAGTAGACTGCATACTTTCCCCATAGTCTTCTATCTACTCCACCTAGAGTACAACTACTCTAGCATAAAAATTACAAGTAAATTAGGTTTGAGAAAAATAATTATTTATACAAATCAAATTTGAGGTCATGTATTTTATATAAATCATCCAGTATTATTTATATTTTGAGGCATAAAATTCACTATGTTCATTACATTAGATAACTTTTGATAATAGTCCCATACTAACTCTCCATATTTTTATGAATTTATTTAAAATATTATATTTTTTATTTATAAATTTCATCATTTTAAATTCTCCTATCATCTGGTCTTTGACATCCTCAAAGCTCAATTTGGTAACATCCCTTTTTGTATATTGACTCTAAATATTTTTTGTTATGGATCTTTTGAGCTTGCACTTCTTCATATCATATGTGGTTACATTTTTAATTTTCCTTTTCATTTCTCATGTTAATAGATACTACTTGGGGTTAGTAGACCCATAATAAAGTTTAAAA
Organism: Torreya grandis; assembly: GCA_037957365.1. Taxonomy (NCBI): domain Eukaryota; kingdom Viridiplantae; phylum Streptophyta; class Pinopsida; order Cupressales; family Taxaceae; genus Torreya; species Torreya grandis. Next base: position 101,293 of record JARHVA010010359.1, on the reverse strand, counting down.
CTACAAAAACCCATACATTGAGGGACATGCTTATGGTGTTCACACTTGAAACTAGTGGCTACCATTGAAAAGATTTTGCCAACATCTGAATATTTTTTACAACCTAAAATCTAGAGTCAATCAATGTATTCCTATTTATCACTCATTTATCCTCTTCACTATATTTACCAAATTTATATAGAAAATAATTAAACCATGTATTATCTTTACCAGCTTCTACACTTTTTCTTCTTCTTTATGTTGATAAATTAGGCATAGAGGATGTGCACACTTGAAATTAATGATTGATGTTTGTGACTTATAATTTATTTAAAATTGAATCTAATTTAATCATGTGACTTAACATAACTTCTTTAAAAATTTGATCCTTTTATTCTCCAAACAATATCCTCCCTTGTAACTATGATCTAAAACTACCTTCTAACTTATCTAATCAATCCTCTTCTCTCTTTCCACTTTATTTTATCTCTTTTGAATCACTTTTTGAATCTCTATCCATTTATACACTCATCTACACCTTATGTTATTTGTGTCCCTCTCATTTCCTCATCTTCATCTGTTAAAAAATATATATCTCTTCCTTGAGCTCTCATTCCTTATTTACATTCTAAAATCTATACTCTACTCCTACTAATAGCTACATTAGGATTGTTTTTTTTATTCCACCTTTTCTATTGTTTCCAATCTTATTTTAGTACTATAATTCAATTTTTTATGCTTCTTTGTGTCCTCTATCTTTTGGGTTCAAGTTCAAGTTTATCTTATCATGTTTTCATCATTCACTTCATTATCACTCACATCCCATACCACCTGAAGTGAATAATCTATGTTATCTATAATAGACACCATGGCCTTTTCTATGACCAACATATTTTAGCATGATAGGTATTCACTATAGAAATTTTCCCTAGATACCTATTACAAACAAATCTTACATAAATTTAAACAAGATATACCCTTGCATAACAAAAACAATAATATATATGTCAATGGCAGCCTTTAGCTAATGATCTATTGCACATGTCCAATCAGTGTCAAAATTTCATAGATGTTATATATTTTCCTTAGTCCTAATAAAGTGTTATAATTCTCTCAACTTAAAGAAATAGTACTCAATTCTACACAACCATGTAGCTAACAACCCAAGCAATTTGCACCAAAATATTTTGTATATCTCACCATTTATATGCCCACTTATGATTTCTCTTGTAAAGATTCCTATCCTTTTTACATCCTCTTCTATGAAATTGTGAATTCTATCATCTATAAATTACTCCAAATATATTTTTCCAA